>VXBX01008415.1:570074-609638 GCA_013400415.1 Scytalopus superciliaris | reverse complement strand
ATTTCACATGAGAATATCATTCAAATACCGGTGGACTTAGCATAAGAGCTGAGAAAAAAAAAGTTCTGATACATCATACATGTCCTGAGTCCTCTACTCACACCCAGGGAGAAGATTTTAAAGCTGTTATTTGGACAGTCCTAATTCTATCTAGTGAAAATGAAGGAAGTGTTACAGTAGTTCAGAATACTTTTTTCATGCATGAGTATCCTGTATAGCATTTTCTTTTTTCTTCCCTAATACCACTTTGACTTCTTTCAATCTCTGTGTTTCACAAACACAGCCCCTAATGGCCTATGAAAAAGTTCAAAGTGGGTCACAGACTGCTGTGGGGTGAGAACAGACTCTATTAATTGTCTGCAATGGGGAAACTCAGTTGCTACTAGCAATTAAAGGAAGCTAATAGTTCTTTGGCTGATGTAAACACTTGTAGCCAGTAATTACAGCTATTGCATATTCCCCAGACCTGAAGAAATTGAACTGATGCCATTTTGTCTGAGAAGTGGTAACTGACAGCTTAATTGACTTTTTTAGATGGAGAATGGGAATTCAAGTTACATGTGAACAGTAAAGTTACTAATTGTAAATCAACATGATTTTTAAATGTAGAGAAGTTTTTAAAAAGAAACATGTGCAATATGGATTTAAGTTCAGGAGTCTCATATTCAAGTGCCTGGCAGAAAGACTCAAGGAAAAGAACTTCATCTCAATAACTTGAGAGGCACTGTTGCATCATACAACCTACCAAACACAAAAAGGAGCATGATCAGGGCAGGCAAGAAGCAAGGGAAGGATAAAAATTTTGGAAAATATCAAGCAGATTTTGGTAACATACATTAAAGGGATGAAGGAAGAAGGAGAAAAATATCACTTTGCATTTCTATTTCCTTCCCTCCTCATTAAGCTTTGCTAGCTATGTTATGTATTTGTGAATGTATCTAAAAATCCAACAAATAAATACCAAGTAATTATTCTGCCTCTCCCCATTACCTAGGCAATTCAGTAATGCTTCTCTGCCCAAAACCCTTGTTAATGCAGTTTCACAAGCAGCTTTCTTCTGTGTGGGACTGGTTCTTGTGTGATGAGTTTTGGTTCATCCTCGCTTTCTCTGCTCCTTATTTCTCTGCTATTATTGTCTGGACTCATGGGACGAGAGAAAAAATTCACAGAGAAGCATGAGGAAGTTGGGGACAGACAGATCTGGGAGTTTCTTGTATCCACCAAAAGAAGATAAAGCAAGCCAAAAATCTGGTGAAGGTTGAGTTGTCCAAACCTTTTAAGAGCTCTGCTCTGTTCTTGTGCAGAAGGAACGTGTCAACACTACACAAAGGATAAGCAGAAAGGAAACAATCAAAGAGAACTTGACTGTGCATGCAAGAAAGGTGGGAGTTCCTAGTTTCTACTCTCCAAACATGCCCGTCTACATGTTTCCCCTCTATAAAAGTCCAAAAGCTTTTCTTCAGAGACCCAGTCTCACTCCCACAGGCAGGAACGCTCAGTGCTGAGAAGGTGAAGGAAACAAGAAGTACAAAAGCAAACAGGATTTTGCATTGCTGTTCACAGGAAAGGACATCCCTATTGTCTCTCACCTGTTCTTGTGTTCATGCGGGAGTTGTCCTTAGACTTCCCATTTGTTCTAACTATACAGAAAATCAGAGTGGGTCTCCTGCCTTATCATAGAATCATGTAATGGTCTGAGTTGGAAGGATCTTAAAGATCATATCATTCCAAGTCCCCTGCCATGGGCAGGGACACCTTCCACTAGACACATCCAACCTGGCCTTGAACATTTTTAGGGATGGCACATTCACAACTTCTCTGGAAAACCAGTTCACAAACTTCATTGTAAAAACTTCCTCTTTATGTCCAGTCTAAATCCATCCTCTTGCAGATTCAAATGCTTGATCCTTTTTCTGTTGTTACAGGCTCCCATAAAGAGACTTTCTCTGTCCATGGAGCTTTCTCTTCCCCAGGCTGAACAACCCCACCTTCATGAGTCTTTCTTCACAGGAGTTACTCCAGCACTCTGACCATTTCTGTGGTCCTTCTTTGGAACCCCTCTAACAGTTGCGTATCTTTCTTATGCTGCAGACCCCAAAGCTGGAAGCAGCACTCCAGGTGGGTTCTCAACAGAGAATGCAGAGGGCAAGAATCCCCTCCCTTGACCTGCTGCCCATGCTGCTTTTGATGCAGCCCAGAAAACAATTGGCTTTCTGGGCTGCAAGCACACATTGATGAGTCATAGTGGTTTTCCATTCACTGATACTCCCAAGTTCTTCTCAGCAGGGCTGTTCACAATCCCTTCATTTGCCAGTCTATAATGAAATTGGAGATTGCGCTGGTGCAGGACCTTGCACTTGGCCTTGTTGAACTTCATGAGGTTCTTGTGGGCCCACCCTTCAAGCCTGTCAAGGTCCCTCAGGATGGCACCCCTTCCCTCAAGTGAATCAACTGCGCTGCTCACTTGGTGTCATCTGCAAACTTGCTCAGGGTGCCCTCGATGTCACTGTCATTAACGAAGATGTAAAACAGTACTGGTCCCTTTAACAAGGAAGAGATTAAGAGATCTTGCTTAAAGGAAAAAGTCTTCAGCTCCTTCGGGACAATAAAGTATGAAATTTTAATGAACATGTCCCTTCTGTGACAAGCTTTTTCCTGACAGAGCCCAGGGACCCTGCAGCAGGATATTAAGAAACTGAAAATTCCACTTCAGGTGACCCCTACAGTTTTTTCAATAATACATATAACATCTAATAAAGCTAACAAGAAAAGATACCCTATATTAAGTCTCACTTCAGTGAATATATTTCTTTCTTTCCTATTCCTGCCTAAAAACCCCCATGTAATAGGGAATTTCTGGAAATAGTAGATCAAGTTTGGTCAGCCAGCACTAATACAGCTGCAATATTAGCCATGGAGCTACTTTTAGTACACAATTTCCTTTGCTTTAGCTTTGAATATCACGCATATGAAATCTAAAACTTATGTTTTGCTGACTATGCCTTTGGAACATCTAAGCTCATTTTAAGAGCCTTATATCTGGACCAAAGACTCCTAGCTATACTAATTAATGCTGTTAATCACTACAAGCCTACTGTTCCAGTACTATTAGGCATCTGATAAAACCAGAAGCTGAGAACTACATATGCAAATGCAAACTCCATGAATTATGTGGCAAGAACATAAAAGATATAAAAATGTGTTAAAGAGATGTAGCTGGGTATTTCCAAATTCTTTAATACACAATACACAGTCAAGGTAGAAGCAGCAGGTCTGACATGTTCAAAGGTTACTAAATTGCATGCTATCTAGTCTAGGAAGAAACCTGAATTCAGTCATGATCTAACCTGATGTCTTTGACTACCAGGGTAAGTTTTGTTAGTCTAAGAAATACATTGAGTTAGGAAGACACAACATAACCAGAGACTCACAGCTACCATCTTTGTATCATGTAGAAATCAGCTACCATCCTGAGAATGGAGGAAACCCCACAAGTTAAAAGCACAATCAGAAAAGTACCTTGATAGTAACAGCAAAAGCAGCAAATTATTAGTGGATATGTAAGATTGGTAACCACCTTAAGTTTTAGGCTTTCGTTCTTCTGCTACACTTGAAGTTTATTATATAAACTGTTTCCTAGTTTGTTTTGATAGCAGTCAAGTGCCTCCTAAAATGCAAGATCATCAATCCATACCACTATTTCCATACCTTTAACAATAAGACTGTGGGAACTAAAAATGCCAACATGACCTAATCAAGATATGCAATATAATGGATCAGAAAAGGTGATAACAGTAACAAAATACAGAACATATTTCCCATCTTATTGAACACTGTAATGGTCACTCCATCTTGCTCAGCATTATTAAAGTGCTCTCCTCTACTCCATTTTGTTGTATCAAGTAAGGAACATGGACAGTAAACAGAGAGACTTACAGGAGAAGCTTTTTTATTATCACTAGCATTTATGTTCATTTAAACAAATCTTTGTTCCTTAATGGCAGCTATGCTTAATGGAATCACTGAGACAGTAAATTTTATGCTTCAAAATTAGACCATGTAATTCTGCAACTAGTATTAGGATGTGCATTATTTCTTAGGTAATCTGATAATATACATAAAAATAATAGAAGAAAATTTAAAAGTTCAAAATATAGGGTGACAATACAGATGACAATACTGCAACACATAATGCTTTTAGCAATGTGATACTTGGAACAACTACTGCAAAATGAGTTTCAGAGAGTCCCTGGAACTTAGGAGTCCAAAAATTGATTAAATATCAGTTGAGAGTTTCTTGTCACTAACAAAGAATAGCCTGCCACAATGACATTTACATTTGCCTTTAAATATTTATGAAGTTTCAGTGTGACAACAGAACATTATCTACAGCACTTTTATGAATGATTAAAAAGAGATTTGATGCAAGAAACACAGTGCAGGCCCCTACCCAGACAATTGTCAGTGTACACATGTAGTCCCCTCAGCCCTGACAGGCCCCTCAGAATTCTGTATCACCCAAGCCCTCAGCGGTTCATGAAGTTTTGTGCTCTGTACATGCAAACAATATACTTATTCCTGACATATTGTACTACTGGTTTTGAGTAATCAGTGTGACTTTCATGGCATGAAAGACAATGATAATCACTGGAAATTGGTGATGTTCCTTGCAAAGCTATGTGAGGTTGTGAAAGTACCTACATTAAAACCATTTTCCTAAAGATTTTTCCTTTGTACATACAGAAGAATGAACTGACCACAACCCCCATTCACTGCCCCTCTGTGGCACTTGTGGGGAGGAGGTCATAAAAACTGGGAATGAAGGAAGAAGGAAGAAGTAGTGTAAAGAGGTTTGTAGGGTATAGTTTTATTTTTTTGTTACCTTCCTGAGATTTGATTGTTAATACATTAAATTAATTAGTTTTCCCAAGTCAGGTGTGTTTTGCCAGCGATAGTAGTTGATGAGTGATCTCTCCCTGTCCTTATCTCAACCCATGAGCCTTTCATTATGTTTACTATCTCCTGTCCAGCTGAAGAGAAGAGTGATAGAGAGGCTTTGGTGACACTGAGCAACATCCAGCCATAGTCAACCCACCACAGGACATAGCAAAGAAATTGTTCCTCCTCACCAGATGAATACAATGAAAAAAAAATCTCACAAAAAGTAAGGTATATAGTTATATCATGAAATGTCTTCTCTGCTGCTGAAGATGTCAGATGAGTGTAAGATTAATCTGCTCAAAAGTGGGCACCTCAAAAGACAGGTACTTCTAGACGTAATATCTCACCTTAGAGTAGGTATTTTAAATAGTTGCTTGAACTAGAACAGCTTCTTCCATTTCACAGTGGAGATCTAGAAAACAATCTCAGTACCAGAATGTACAATATAATGTTACTGAATGCCTTAAATGTCACTGAATGTATATTGCGGGACAGAAACCTACACAGGGAGAGCAAAGATCAGAGCAAGAAAACCCCAGAAAATGCCAAATAGAAGATTTTACAATGTAATCTATCTCTGTCAGATCTTTGGTCCAACCTTACCACACATTTCATGTCTATATTCTGGGAAGATGCAAACAGATTCTGTATTATTATTCTCACTAACTAGCAACATAATTATTAGAGAATACAACTGCTGAATTTGCAACATTAGGTAGGCACTAAGATGTTGAATGAACAATTAAACAGCTAAGAAATTAAGATTTTCATTTGTCACTGCACTATTGTTTTCTGAAACACTTAGGCTTAGAATGAGGCAATTTGATTATATGGTCACTGGTGATGAAAACAGGAGTATCAAAAATTGTTCCCAGACCCCTTTCAGGAAGAAGTGCATGAAAAGAACACATATTGTAAGGAAAATAAAAATCACTTTAACTAAGGTTTTTCATGTAAACTATACTTATATCATTGCAGAATGGCACCAAAAAAAAAGGTAATTTCTGAAGGGAAGTTATTCCTTGCTCCTCAAATCAAAAAAAGGCAGTTTAGTATGGAGTGTGAGGCACAAAAACCTCTCCCACAAAAGAATAAAAAAGACATCTGTCTTTTCTGTTTGCCAAAAATACCAGAAAAATAGGAGGCCACAGATGAGCCAGTGGATTACACAGCAGGAGAGAAAAGACCGAGGAGAACAGAGTACAGAGTAAACCCTGAAAGGATTTTGAGATCCAAGTAATAATGGAAACTAACTAAAAAACATTTAATATTGCCTTTTTTTTTTTTTAAATAAAACATACATAACATTGCAATAGCAACTGAACTTCTGAAAGTGGAAATCTTACATCCGCTGAACACAAGCTCAGACTAGCTCATGCACTTAAATACAGAGGCCTCTCCCCTCTTGTAGAAGCTCTTTTCTCTAATGTTTGCTCAGTACATTTATATAAAAAAGATCTGTAATATCCATAAGCTCAGATCTAGATTTTTCACTAACTGCTACCTGAGAACACTCTATTTATCTTTTGAATCCCCTTTACATCAGTTTAATCAAGTTTTTCAACCTGTAACACACTTCAAAACTCTTCAAAATTACATACATTTTTATAAAAAGCAAATTGAACAGGCTTGCAGCAGATTTTGTTTTATGCTTTCAGTGAAGAGAGTAGCTAGGTACAAAGGGTAATGACATGCTCAAATGTTCCCCCCCCCTACGAAGGTCCCTAAGTTAAAAGAGCTCCCTGCATCTTCTCACAAACTATGAGTTGGCCCAGACTGACAGCATGCCCAAGTTAATGTAAAGCTTAAGAACTGTCTAGGGCTGCAACACTGCAAATGAGTAAGAGTGCTGCACAGTTCCACAGCCAAAACCTGAGAGGATGAAACTGTAACCATAACTGAGATTACAGGGGTCTAGAAGTGTATTAGGTATGTCTAAGCTGTGATGGAGAGCCCAATTTAATAATGCTGGTCTCAGACTGACAACCAAACTACCAATGGAAATGGTGGAGAAATATGTCAATTGACAGTGGCAAGACTGCAGCACAGATGTATACCCAAAGGTTTTCCACAATGAGATGGAAACTGGATCTGTGGTCGCAGATGGGACTAGATTTTGTTTCAGGGAGAGAACCAGTGACAGAACTTTGCATCGTACCCTGCAAAGCAGATGATAGGGATCCACAAGAAGAACATGGAAATCATTTGGGTCACACATATGTTAGGACAACACGGGAGATTGCTTCTCCTCCAAGTGTTTCCATTTATCTTGGATTAATATCTTGCAATAGCAGCTTTCTGATCAGCAAGCAGACACTTCTCTGACACATGCTGCTTCTTGACCTCACTCTCTGTGTACTCTGTTTCATCTGCCTAAATATACTCACTGAGAACAAAGACACCATTGTACACCAGTGGTCCATCGAGTTGTACTTAGCGCCAGATGTTTCCTAAGGAAGCATTCTTATGGTCAAAATACTGAATATCCTCAGCAAATGTTCAAATGTACTAGCTGCAAGAAATACCACCACATATTTATAAGAAACGTCTTTTCTGCATGCTTTGTTACTACCCTTCCTTAAAGGTAAGGTAATAGTATTTTGCAGTGAATTGTAACACATTTTCTCACATCACATTTTTCTGTTAAAATTTTGAAATATTTGAGATGGTCCTTTATTTCACTACTCATGAATAAAAACAAACAAAACAACAAAGCCTTAGTATTTCTTGCTGTGTAAAGCACTGTAGTATAAAGCCTAATGCTGAGAACTTACAACAAAGTGGTGAATGCTCTAAGTTTTTACATGCTTCGAAGAAGGCTTTTGAAACAATTCCTAAATTCATAGTCCTGAAACTTGTCAGAAGCCATATTATTTGTCTTGTTCCTGTGATACCGCCACTGCTTTCATCAAGAGTTTTGTCACAACTTAGTGGATCTTGCCATTTAACTGTGCAAAATTAGTAAAATGTGGGCTGCCATCTACTCATCTACAGCCATTTAAATACTGGATGAAGTCATGCTCATATAGCTTAGACTGCAGGGTAAAGGGTTTTTTGTTTGGTTGGTTTTTTTTACATCAGAAAGCAAAACCTTTTCACTGTGCATTTCTTCAATTTCTATTTGCTTGTTTCTGAATTCTATTTCAAGTTGTTTAATCAGCCTGTCTCTGCCTTTTGAGACTCCTAAAAGCTTATTCCCTCAATTGTAACACATACATGAACTGTCTCCTGAGCAGTATCTCTGTGCCAAATAACTGTTGAGGAGTTAGTAGAAAGTCCTTGTTTCATTCAAAGCAGGTTTTAAATTTTAGCAAATGTTCTGAATTACATGGAAAATATCTCTGAGTTTACTTCCTTTTCCAAATTAATTTTTTTTGCGGGGGAGGGAGAGGATGGGGAGGCAAAAGTATTTTTACTTTTCAGAAAGCCTGAGAAATGACAAAGCTAGTAAATGAAATCCAAATAAGCAGAGATGGAGCACATGTCAATCTTAAAACAAGAGGCAGGTCTTTCTTAATAATTTTATCAAGCTGTCATCTCAGAGTGGCCACCTCCGAGAAGCTGTCAGCTTCAATGATATAAATGAAGTTGGAGTACGGGAAGATTGCCAAGCACGAGCTACTCCAAAGGACCATAAACAACTGCAGCCACCAAGGGGCAGTAGAGTGAGCTTCAAAGAGTATTTTGGGTACACCCACCACTCCTCAGAACCCTGGGGCCCTGTAGAAAATAGTTGTAGTGTTGAAGATGGTGGTGGTATATTGACTATAAAATATTGTCTTGTGCAAACAATCGAAGTGTGAGCTGCTTCAAGTAGCTTTAACTCTTCTGTAGGTATAATGTTTATTTCTACTTTGAATTGCACTGCTTCCATCTTCCTGCTGCTGGATCGTGTTGCAGTTTCGCCTGCTAGCCCGAAGAGACCATTGTTAAATTTCTATTCCTCATGTACCTTCCAGAATTTTCCTTTTGTATCTGTCTTTTTAAATATTTTTTTTTCTTTTAGTGAAGAAGAACAGCTTGATAGGCAGACTCATCTTAAATTTGCTATTATAATATGGTTTTCAATTCTTTAATAATTCTTCTGATTTTCCTTAGTTACTAATGGCATTCCTTGAAAGTGGATATTAAAACCAGAGATAGAATGCCAGTTATGCTATGCTAAAAGCCAAATGCAAGTCAAAAAGCTTCCCAAATGCTACATTATTCACCTGTCTCTGCATCTAGAGATTACATCAATCCTTTCTACAGTACAATGCTCCAGGAGCTTCTTATTCACCACATTTTTTGGTCCCGTTCTTACCACCATTTCCATATTCCTTCCATTTCTGTCTGTACATAAGCCAGAGCTTCATTTTTCTAGATGTTTGACTTCTTTAAATCCAGTGAACCAAATCACTTGGATCATTCTTTCAGTCTCAGCCTTTCTGTTATTCTTTTCAAGTTTATCAGTAAAAAATCATATGCCTGGTGGCCAGAATATTTTCTCAATGATTACAAATTCCCTTCAGAATTAAAAAAAAAAAAAGATCCACCAGGATTCCTGGTATGTAATAAAGGAATATGTCAATTCATGTGCATTTTGAAGCATTAACAGAAAAGTAACTGATTTAGATACATATTTATAATATGTCTTTGTTTTCACAAAGTGATGGCTGGTTTTAGGTTTTCACTGCTTCACTGGCTTTTTAAAAAAGCACTGTTGGAAATTGAGGCTATAAATGATAGGAGTGGAAAGTGGTAGAGCACTAATAAAAATAAGACAAAAGCATTGAGTCACCTGAAGGAAGGAAGCAGAAAAGCCGGAAAATGTTAAAAAGAAGAACAGAAGCATATGTTAAAACAATTGGAGAAATAACCCTGAAGTAACAGACAAGTTGATTACGAGGAGGAAGAGCATGTGTTAGGAAGTTACATCCTCAGATAAATGTAAATGGAGGATAATACACAGCTGCATGAACTTAGCACATTTCTACAGATGTTAAAAAACCTACATACAGATGAGTGGTTTAATGTTAGTGCATACATTTAGCCAGGATACAAAAAGCATTGAATATTCATCCAGCTAGACATTACAAGTCTCCTCACAGGTCCACTGTGTGTCTGCATTGGTACTTAACTTTTTCAAATGCAACTTCTGTCAATAGTGTATTGACAAGAAGAAGCAGTAAAATTCATGCATGCTCAATACTTTTGTGTGCATATGCATAGTCACAGTAATCCAAGACTGGACTGTATGAGATGTCTGACTGACTTCAACTAAGCAAAACCTCTGTGGGGAATCTAGTTATTTCTTTACAGAATTCTGAATAAGCAGTCGTTATGTCATATAATTTTTTTAGTTTTTTTTTTTATGTGCAGTAAAATTATGCCGTATACCTAAAACATGTTTGAAAAAGAAACTGTATCATCACTGTCTTTATTTCCACATGCAAGATGGTGCACTTTGTGTGGTTATGCGTGTAGTCTTACCCCACACTTCTTCAACCAGTAAATATTTTCCAGATGACTAAGATTATGAGTAATAAAAGCATATAATGAGGTCTGCATTTGTCAATATGGAGAATCTCATCACTTTGCAAGCCCTGAGGGCATTCTGGAGTATCACAAAGAGTCTATTATTAAAATAGTCTCAATCAAAGTAATCCAAGTAAAGCATCATAACAAAAATCAACAGCTAGTACTGGTAGAAATGCACTAAGATTGATGCAAATGCAATGTAATGGACAAAAGATGTGTGTAATATTTAAAACTATATTTGCAGTGATTTATAAGACCTCCAAATTCTGGAAAAGTCATTACTCATCCATTTACACACAGTCCTTGACTTTAGATCACAGTTTGTTTTGTGGGATCTTCTCAGTCCCAAAAAAAGAAAATTTACAATATTCACATGACAATGCCCATAGAATGTACGTAACAGCATTTTGATGATCAGGATGGAATTTTGACACAGTATAGTTGTAATATTTCTATCTATTTTTGTGGCTAGTCAAGTAACCACAATCAAGTCTATGATGGATTCCGTATCTGTTTAATATAGAAACTTCAACAATGAAAAGAACTGTTCAGTTTGTTCAAAAGGAAATACTCAGCATTTCTGAATCTGCATTATACAGTTCCTTCATTTTTCTGACCTTTTCTTGTAGCTATAAGAAAAAAACCCTTCCTTCCATGTATTTACTGAGCAAATTAAGCAGCAGGATTTCTCATCAGATAAAATGTCAGCTGCAACCATCTTCAAACACTTCCCAAGGCTCTCTTTTTGTTTTCTTAAGAAACATTTTAATCTCTCCAGTAAAATCAGAACTCTTAAATAGTTGATTTTCTGCCTGGATTAAAATTTATCCCTTCCATGCATGCCATATTAAGTATTTGCACTGGAGGGTTTAGATTCAGAGACTAACAATATTTCATTAGAGCTATGTTTCTTATTTACTGATTCACCAGTATTTCAGAGTACTTCTGTATCTGTATTGGTTTTAAACTACCTTTGTCATCGTATTTAATAAATTATGCTTCAAATTAAATCCTTATAGAAAATCATTTATATAAACAGATTCCAATATTGGATTACTAAATTCCAAAATTTTCCTTGGATGTCTAAGAGTGGATAGAGAAAAATGCTTTCTACAGACCAATTATGAGGCAACTTCTCTGTGAAATCTGCAAAAATGCATGAATAAATACAATGCATTAAAAACTGGGAAGGAATACTGACTCTACTTTCAGACAGAAGAAGCTTTGAGAATGTGGCACACAAAAGCTATTGCCTAGCTTAGAATTTGTTCCCTAATTTATCAGTTTATCCCTCAGTCTTCCAGCTTGATTTATCCCTGGCTTTGTCAACTCTAAACCCAGTAGGAGCAAACTTTGAAACTTACCTCATAAAAAAATTAGAACTGCATGGCGGCCTGAGAAAGCAAAGTGCTTATGGAGTAGAATTACCTCGGGGGAAAAAAAAAAACAAAACAAACAAACAAACAAAAACAAAAACAAAAACAAAAACAAAAAAAACAAACAAACAAAAAAAAAAAGCACCCCAAGCACTTAAAACAACGGGGAAATGGGTAGAACAGCAGATTCCTGGCCGCGTTGGTTTGCTGTGGGACAGGAGAGCCGGGAGAGCAGGTACGCCCGCACTGCCGCCAGGAGCTGAGGTAGCCCTGGGGCACTCGGGCTGCTTAAACGGGCCCTCAGCCTGGTTGTCGCTCCTAATTACTGACACGGGACAATCAAGAGACTGCGAAATAACTGAGAAACTGTTGAACTCTTGAGTGGGAAAAGTTATTCCCAACAGTGTTACCTTTGGCTGTTTTGGCCTTAGGATAGCCCTCCTTTGCTACTGCAGGTCAAAATGTACTTCCTAGGCATGTTTACACACCCGCTGGGTACTGCCTCCGGCATGAGAAAGTCCTGGAAAGGGATTCAGTTCAAGCCATTGTTCCCTATTCCCAGCCACCAGCAAAGCTTCAGGGGGTTCCCCGCTGCCTCCTTACCATGGGTTTCTGGGATACAAACACGGCGGGGGCTGACCGCTCTCGCCTCACCAAAAACGGGGAACAAGCGGAGCTTCGACCCTCCCGTTTGATTCATTGCCCTGGACCTCAGTGACTCCGCTGCTCTGGATCGTGCAGAAAGTGCTTTCCCTGCCCGTGTCACCGAGACAGGGCACTCGCACCCCCTTGCGGCGCTCCGCGGGTTCCCGCGCCGGACTCGGCTCTATCCCACCCGCAGCCTCACCTTCCGCCGTCATGCACTCGGTGCCTGCACAGAAAAACAACAAATTTGAAGGAAATCGATCAATAAATGAATTTTTCTATGTGCCTTTCTAAGGCATCTCCATTTTAAGTTTAAAGCGTGTTTTTATTTTAAGGTCAAAAGGAATGAAATTATTGAATGTGAAAATAGTAACGTCCAATTTCAAAGATAAGGAAAAAGATTGTTTCAATTACAGTTTCTAACTCTCTTATTTTTGTTTTAATAATTTTTAAAATGTTCCATTAGCATATTTTACCTTGAGGATTTTATGTTAATTTTATAATAATTTATTATACTCTCAGCAGCCATTTCAATTCATAGATGAAATATATGAAAAGCAAAGTGTTACAATTACATTGTATCAGTTAGCATTTACATTTTCTCAGTTAGGGTAGGTAGTTTAAGTCATTCAGTTGACATAAACGAATTCAAGTTCAGTTCAAGTCTAAAAAAAAGATGCCACGGAGAAAGTAGGAGACAACTGAGACAACTACAGGAGTAATGTCCCAAAAGTGAAGGAGTAATGTCTTACAAGTGAAACATTCCATTATGGATCGTAATCTAGAGTAGTAAGGCCTACATAAAGAGATGCCCTCAAGAATTTCCTGCACAGTTTCTGGGAGAAATCTTAGAACAGGTGGGGGAAAAAAAAAATAAAACAGCAGGGTCAAAAGCCCCTGTCTCATCTTTTTCTTTGACTAAAACATCTGAGTCCTTCTTGGGATATTAGCGCATTGCTGTAATCCAGGGGCAAATTCAGTAGAAGCAGTCTTGCTATAAATGGCAGCTTGTATAGACTGACAAGCACTTTTAACTGAATTCATGAGCAGACAATTTACATCCAAGTACAAAGTATAGCACCACAAAGATCTCTGTGTATGATTCAGATGTAGCTTTCTTTTAAAAGAAAAGATTTAGAAGTAAAGCTCAATTTCTTTTAAATATACGCAGTGATATATACATACATATATAGACACATCCTTATAAATATATATATAGTGCATCTATATGTAGATAAAATGCAGTTATGGAAATTTGAAGTAATGGAAAAACAGAAAATGGGAAAAAAGAGTAAAACTATTTTGGGCCTACAAATTTAATCTGTTAGTAAAAGTTGTGTGAATCACTAATTTATTCAGTTGGATGGGGAAACTGAAAGGTTACTTTAGATTGACCTCGAAGTTTAATTAAAAGAAGACACTTGTCCTCCAACAGCTGTTCCCATTTTGGGGGAAGAAATTAACATTTGTTTCTTCTGTTTACCTGCATTTGGGATTAGAAAAAACTTGTTTAAATTTGATTTCAGAGTTCATCCTTCCAAAGAGAAGGCAAAACCTGAAAAGTTAGGCAGGGCACAATGCCAGCTCATGGTTTTGGCTGGTAGGTTGCCTCCTGCAGCTCATTCTTCTTGCTTAACATAGAGAAGCCCTTGAATTGCACTAAATCCATGGGCAGGAGGCAATTCACCTGCCATCTATTCCCCTGATGTGATGATGGGTTGGTTGTAAAACATGGATTTAGTCTCTTCTCCTTAGGTTTGTGTGATCACTTCAGACAGAGAATCACAAAGTTCCCCCAACAGGTAAATAAGACTTCCAGCCTAGGGAAGTCTCTGGTCAAGAAATGCAAGAATAAGAATATATTTTGGTTCACGTTTCCACTGCAGACTGTACATTGATTCACACTCAGTGGGATGTCTTGTTATAATAACTGAATGCAGGAAAGAGTTTAATATTTCTAACAGCTGAAAAATATTTATACTTATTTTGACTGGTTATATCACTTGATAAACAGTTCACGTGTAAATCCCTAAAGAGCCACAACATTTCACGTGACTATCATACCCCAAACTAGTTTTTACATTCTCTGAAAATTAACAACATCTAGAAGTATTTAATGTAAACCTTCAGAACTGACTGAATTTTGTGCTGTGATTGTGAAAGGCTCTGCACTAACATGAGGCTATTTTCCTTTAATGATCATGGATTAGACAGAGTTAAGAGGGTGACAGTGTAATGTTTTCAACTGTCCCCTTAATTTACCTCTAACTGGACTTAGGCGGAAAGATATTGCTGTTAAGGTAGACAGTCACACTGGTAGATACATGTCACCATGAACTTTCCATAGAGCCACAGAGCCAGTATTAAGCATAGAATTTCTAGGCAAACCTTCCTAAAGTGGTTGGTTCCAGCAGAAGACTTGAAAAAAAGATGTCAAGGTCATGATATGTCCTCATACTTCCTTTGCTCTGAACAGGTGCCTCCCTCAGCTTGCCTTTGATGCAGAAGAGTCAGAAAGAGGGCTGTTTTTTTGCAAACTATTGCATTAGCACCAACCTTGCCAAGAAGATGTCAATAGTCCAGAGACTTCTACTGAACCAATAGAGTTATAAAGAGGTATTACTAATGCACCTCTCTCTGTGGCATCAAAGCATTTGTCTTTATGATCTAAATCACTTAAATCGTTACAGCCGAATCAACGTATCTACTATACTGTAAAACAAAAAAGCATTAATCTTTTGCAAAATTCTATTTTTCATTACTTCAAATCTCAGAACCTGCTGCATTTAAAAAAAAAAGTCAGACTCTGTATTTTTACTTTCTATTCTAATTAGCAGTATTCCCCAGCTCAATATAAAAATGACACAATGTTTATACAATATTTGAATATTTTAATAAATAATGACCATCTCTACTGCTGCTTGAAAAATTATTTCGCAGCCCCAGTTTTAAATAGTAAAATGAATCAGACACAGATACCTGATTAAAATTTTTGTGTATGTAAAGCTGTAATACTTTAAAAAGTAGCCATTATATTTAAAAAGTAATAAAACAGATAACCATTAAATTGTATTCTGTCAGTGAGCAACTCTGCCAACATCCAAACTTGAATTCTTTTTCCAGATAAGAATACAAATATTTTCGAGCCTCCATTCATAGTTACCTGTGTTTTCTGGTGGTGTGGTTTTATGATCTTTGCTCACTACCATTAATAAATTAAAAACAAGCGTTAGATGTTGAAAGCAGATAATGATTGCTTCATTTCACATTTCAGCCATTTGAGAAGTACTTGACCTCAGCTGATATCAAACCACATCAAGCATTAAAGAACAGACTTATGGAACACATCTCTGTAATGCTGAAAATTATCTTTTGTCACAATTATGGAGGTCAGCAAATTCCAAATCACAGAGGCAAGGGAACTACACTAATGCCCATGATCTCTAGCACACCTTTGCTGTAGCCACATTTAATTGACCGTTTTGTTAACTGCCCCTCTTAGTGTGATTCTCTGAGTCATAAAATGGTCCAAATGCACTACAAAGGCAAATGAAGCATCCTCATGTGCACCTTAGTTCCAGTGGATGCCTGTTTCCTCTGTGATCTCCCAACCCAGTTTGAGAACTTTCCAAGACCTGCAGCACAGGCCATTGTACACAACTGCACTGCCTGTGAGTGCCCACATGGATAATGGCCATAGAGCAGAGCTGAGACTATCGAAGCCAACATCTTCTCATTCTCCTGAAGCACTGCAGAAATACAAGCACAAGCCTCAAAACATCTGCAGTAAAAAGAAAGGAGTCTAGTTAATGCCTTTCTTTATGGCTGCTGCAAGAGAGAGTTGTTCTAAATAGGTTTGGCCTCAGCTTGGTCTTTGACACAGAGAAATTGAATCCATCACAAGGACAGAAGAAACAGTTGAATCTGCACAAGATCATCAATAATGGTGTGCCTACTGGCTGCTAGAATGATGTTATGAAAATTTAAGTGATAGTATAGAATGTCAAAGGTCGTAGAAGATAGAAGGAAAGTTTTCAGGTATCTATGCTATTTAATATGCAGTAAAGGAAATTACAGGTCTTTTAATTATCTTTTTTTATGGAGATGGATCCTTTCTGCAGCCCTCATTTTGTTTATTTTTCTGAATAAGACCAGTTATCTGTAGTGTTGAGTAAATAGGAGACCTATTACAAAACATGCTGTAACAGCATTTCTTGGTGATATCAAATAAAACATCAGTGACAACATGGCATGACGGGAAAAGTTTTTGAAAGAAGAGAAATCTTTGGATCATGTTACAAAGCCATCCTGAAGTACACAAAATGGTGTTTTTTTCAGGGTAAAACTAAGCAGGAAGATGCATTCAGGAGCACAGAAAATGCACTCCTGCTGCTAAGTAATTGCACAGACCACAGGCTGTGGTCTTCAGCTAAGCTGTATCTTTTCCATGCTTAGTTTGCTGTCACAGACCCAGTCATCAGCTCTGAGCCAGTGGGACACCTGCATCACCGGAGACTTTTTCTAACCCTCAGCATCACCTCTCTTATGCAGGGCACATCTCTGAGCTCAGAGACCTTCTATCTCTTTCAAAGCCCTTTGAATCTGGTTATCTGAACATGTTCCTAAACAATTTTGGTTGGCTTTGGCTTTTGATTATTGACAGGTGAGCAACAACCACCAAGAAGAAATACTTAGGGACGTGCAGTGCTTACTGAAATAATTCAGTATATAATTCAGAAATAATTCAAGCATCTTCTACAGGCATTCAGATTTCAAAGAGTTGTTAGTCATCACAGCAAGACTGGAAATGAGAGGGTGACCCTGAGAAAGGCAAAGCTTAGATGTACTTTCTCAGAAAGCCACGTACTGACTGTATTTAGACATTTGCTGCTAAAGTGGGTTGTCGTGTTCTTACCCCATTCAAATGCATAGTGGATTTTAAATAACATAATGGCTCATTTGGACATAGAAGCATAAGAAGTACAAAATTGCTATTCTTGAAATTGCCCTTTACCCCCCCCATCTCAGTCCTGTATATGAAACAGTAGTGCTCTGTTTCTAAGTTGGCTTCAAGTCACTAGTGTGTTTCTCATTTATAAAATAAGTTTTACAGCCTAATTGGGAGCAGTTTAGTTCTCAGATTCTCAACTCCTTACTACACCGGTTAAGAGTCCAATTGACTGTAACGATTCAGAAAGAGGCACTTTGGGAGCCTTTACAATATGTCATGTAAATTGGTGTTCAGGGACTTAAAAAAATTATTTATATTATTTTTAACTAGAATATTATTCACATGATAAGAGTCCCATGACATAATGGACTGTAGACGCTTAGAAAATTGGTCACATTTTATGGCCTCAAGGCCAGTGAACCTTTTACCCTGGAAAATGGTCTCAAATGTAGTGCATAAGCCCTATATCGTATCACCAGAAGAACTTAAAGATCTCAGATGCTCATTACTTATCCAGTCATCAAATTCAGATCCCTATGCATTTATCAGTGTTCATGAGGGTCCCACCTAATCTTGTTATAATTACAAAATCATACTTACTTATCATTTCCCTTTGATGACTGGACAAACTAACTGACTTCTTACTTTCAGAGGTCCATTCTAAAAGGCCCATTGAAATTATTTAGTTCTAAACAAAAATAACTTAGAGTTGTGAAGGTTTTCCTGTTAATATAATTACTACACATTTTTCAGCTGAGGCTGTCCAGCATGAGTTATAACTGAAAAGATTATATAAACAGGTTTGATATTTTAAATTATTTCTAAAATAATTTCTTCATTATCCCTCACACTTTGGCAATTGAATGATTCTTAGGAGACATGTTACAGATAGAAGAACTTTTGCTGCATGGGTGAACTCCCCAGCAGGAAGAGGCAGAACTCATTCTGCAGCAATAATCAATACAGATAGCCTTCCTCTTGCGGGGGTTTTAGTACAGAAACAAAAATGGTGCCTGTAGGGTTCAGGCATTTGAATTGAATGAATCAAGATGCCAAGAGGGACCAGAGGCAGGATTTGGTGGGGTTCTGCTGCTTTTAAGTGGCAGGACTGGACTTTTTAGTTCCATTTTCACCATTATAAATCAACTAGAAGGTTACAGTGAAAAAACACCTTCACCTCTCACTTTGATACTCCACATCCACCACCTGTGTTGTTCTATTAGACTTCTAATTCCATGGACCAGGGACCATTAATAGGCATTTCTGGCTTCCAGCAGAACTTAAAATAAAAGCCATAAATAATAAAATCAGAACATTTTACCAAGAAAATATCTTAGCATTATTCCTATAAATAAAATCATTATTTACCTAACACAGCAAAAGTGAATGTTTTCAGTATCTGTAAAAAATACAAAGGAGACCTTATATATTTTCTCTTTGGAGAATTTCAACCCAATCCTCCTCCCCCTCACATTGACAGCAAGTCAGTCACCTACTAATTTCTCTGAGAGCAGATCTAGGTCATATATTTGTCTTATAAAAAAAGTGCTAACATCACAGCATGCTGTGTGTGATCATTGCAGTTACAGAAGGCATCCCTAGTTCCAAGGAGGGAGAAATGGCCTGGCAGAACTTTCCAATAATTATGGTGGCAATTTTTTTTGGTATCAGGTTCAAAAAAAACATAGATTATTTTTAAAAAGTGTTTGAAAAGCAAGGAAACATACCTTTGTCATCCCTAGTTCAAACATGCAAGCATATAAATAAGCTTAGATTTCTTTTGTGTTTCAGGTGCAGGTAATGTTTATGTGCTCTGAGACACTCAGTGTGCCATCATTTTCTAACAGACAGGAATGCACAGTGGTATATAGAACCCAAGGAACTTTATGAACCATTCCACGCCAGACTTTCTAGCCTGGCAGGTTCCCTTTATGGCAAACCAGTGACACAGAAAAACCTAAAAAACCTGATGCATTTTTGTTAAATTTTGTTCACATAGTACTGCGTAATTCTGTTGTCCTACACCCCAAAATAAGAAAGGCGTCAAGCAGTGATGTGATACCCGCTTTGCTTTTAGCTCTAGGAGGCACAGCATCAGTGCAGCAACAAGAGTCATAGAAGGCACCATACTAAACCTAGTGCTAAATACTACATTAAAGACTGGAATCAGAAAGTCAGTGCAAAGCACACCCTGGTCTCCTTCTGCTGCAGCCCATGCTCTTGGTGAAATATGCAACAGATATGCAGATTTATGCAATAACAAAGTGATGAGTTGTACCAAAAAGAACAGTCTGATTTCAAAAGGCCCAAAGGGGCTACCATGCACAAAAAAGGAAACAACTGAGAAATAAAGAAAAATTGTTTAATTCATCCTTTCAAAATAGAAAGCTTTGAAAATAGGGTAGCTTATTTTACCACACAAAGGTGGTAAAATAAGAACTCAGAGTACACGTGTAGGTCAAACACTAAAACTAACTTCTTCATGAAAGGTACCTTTTTCTCACAAGTTTGTGACTACCTTCTGTATGGACAATTACCTTAAAATGTATCATATTGATCTGCAATATACTTTGCAAATGTCAATATATACCTAGTCTTGCTGCCTACAGCACATGAGGAAGTGAAATGAAAATGAGTCTGGGCTTAATGACATGTAACCATCTTGGATGAATAATGTATATATGGTCAATCCCCAGTTCTCAGGAGACCATCAGTCTGACTTTAATGTTTGAGATAAGCAAGTGTATGTTTTAGATTTATCACTTGAGTCCTAATGCACTTGCCAAAGGACATTAATATTTAAATATTGAAAAATACACTATTGCCAGAAAAATAGGCAGATTTACAGTTGGGAAGGTTTTTCTTGGTTAGCCTTTAACACATACCTGTTGTTTTTGAGAGTTTAGGAAAACTACAAGTCTTTTCACCTGATTCCATGATATGAAAATATTAAACTTTCTGTTTTCATCCAAACAATATATGCAGAAGCCAGTTGTTAGGTAGCTTTGATACAATCAAGGGTTGTGTATAATCTCCCCACTAAAGCCTGGTATATGTATCTAAGAATTGTTTTAGAAACACATGAATACACAAAACCTCTTTTGAAATTGTGAAACCTCAAAACACGAAAAACCAGAGCAATACAAATCAAGCAATAATTAAACGAGAAACTGTTACAATACATTTGTTAACAAATAAGAAGTGATCCTTATTATTCCTGAATCATCTTGGAACCAGTTAAAAACATAATATAGTTCCTACAGACTGGATTTGGCTCAGTCTTTGTCTTTATTTCCTGACTAGTTAATGCAGCACTAGCTGACATATTTGAGAAGTGAATTCCCATGTTATTGCTAGAACAGGTACAGAGGGAGAAACACCACAGTATTCGTCTTCAAGCTGCCTGGCAGGCATTGATTCAGCTTTGTTTAGGAGACACTGTCACTGTTGGTGAAAATATTCAACTAGTGAACCTATTTTACATTTGATCATACATTAGGATTTCTGGCAGAGGCATGGTTTTCTTCTGTTCCACTGCTCTCAAAGACAGTAGAGAGATTGATTTCACATTTATGATAAGAGTTTAAATAGTTATGGGGTATTTCCTCATATTTGAACTGTATGTTAGAAACACAAGCTCCACTATGGCATGAAGTGTGAAGCAATTTGTTTGTTTGTTTCCCAATGTGATGAGTACAATTAATAAATAATACACTTTCTGATAGTTGACTGTTCTGTTCATTAGAAACTTAATGTAAAGAAATGCTGAGCAATAACAAACAATTTAGATCATCTTCAGTGCTGGCTCTAATAAATCTAGGTCTCAGAAAGTTTATAGATGGATTCTATTCTCATGAGCTCAATAAGAAAACAAGTTTAACACTAACAGATGGCAAACTTGCCCCACTGTTTTCCCAAAAGTGCTCCGAGAGGACTCACAAGCAACAAACCTCACAGCAGATGTTGTTGTTAAACAGAAGCAGGCAGAACCGGACTCCAGGCAACTGGCTAATCCCCCTTGAAATTACACAGGTGAAGGGATCAAGCGCACTCTCAGCAAGTTTGCAGATGACACCAAGCTGAGTTGTGCAGCTGACACACCTGCCATCCAGTGGGACCTGGACAAGCTCAAGAAGTGGGCCCAAGGGAGTATCATGAGGTTCAACAAGACCAAGTGCAAGATGCTGCACCTGGGTCAGGGCAATGTCTGGTATCAACACAGGCTGGGGGATGAAGAGATCGAGAATAGCCTTGCCAAGAAGGACTTGTGGGTGCTGGTTGAAACCCCACCTGAAGTGCTGTATCCAGCTCTGGGGTCCCCAGCACAGGAAGGACATTCACCAGTTGAAGTGAGCCAGAGGAGGGTCACCAAGTTTATTACAGGGCTGGAGCACCTCTCCTATGAAGAAAGGCTGAGACAGTTGGGATTGTTGAACCTGGAAAAGAGAAGGTTCTCTGGCACCCTCCAAACCCAAATAGGATTGCTCCCGTGACTTAATTGCATCCTTCCAGTACCTGAATGGAGCCTACTAGAAAGATAGAAAAAGAACATGTACTGACAGGGCAAGGGGGAATGGCTGCAAACTGAAAGAGAGTAGGTTTAAATTAGATGGTAGGCAGAAATTTTTCACTGTGAGAGTGGTGAGGCACTGGAGCAAGTTACCCAGAAAAGTTGTGGCTGCCCCGTCCCTGAAAGTGTTCAAGACCAGACTGGATGATTCTTTGAGCAACCTGGTCTAGTGGGAGGTGTCCTGTGGGAGGTGTCTCTGCTCATGGCAGTGGAGATGCAACTAGATGATCTTCAGGGTCCCTTCCAAGCCAAACCATTCTATGATTCTATGAAAATTCTCTGAGATCATTAAGGTGCATATTTATCTAAACAATGTCTGTGACACTATGCAGTAGTAAAACACTATCCAAATGATCGATNTATATATATGAATATTAGATAGTTTTCTGGATCACAGCATAGCTTTTACAGTCTCTTTTGTTCTGAAGAGAGAGACTGAAGTCACCTTTCAGAGTTCTCCCCAAAGCAGTGAACCAGGCCTGTAGCATAACTTGAACATAAGTATGCTATTACTGCACAGAACCTGGTCCATTATGGCATTTACATCCACGTAGAAATCATTTGTGAATCATAGTTTACATGAGAA
Source organism: Scytalopus superciliaris (assembly GCA_013400415.1). NCBI lineage: Eukaryota > Metazoa > Chordata > Aves > Passeriformes > Rhinocryptidae > Scytalopus > Scytalopus superciliaris. The sequence continues at coordinate 587,049 of VXBX01008415.1, read as the reverse complement.
AATTAAACTCTCTGTTTGAAGAAGCCCCATCAGTTATTGCTGCTGCCTGAGATGCAGGCTCTACCAAAGAGTAAGCACAGTCCCAGGAAGTTGATCAGACTTCACACAAAAAATTGCCATCCAATTTATATTTAAAAGACTTGAATTTGTGTTCATCATTGGGAGGTTAAAAAAAATTATGGTGCACATATTTATGTATTCTATATCAAATTACAGGAAAAATTAATCCCAACTGAAAAACTACTATAGAATCTCTAATTTGATTAGTCCATTAGAGATCTTATTTATGGAAGAGGAGGTCATCTACTTAAAAATAAAACCTTATTTTTAAAATTTCATGTTATCATTCTACTTTGTTTTGGTTTGTACTGTGTCTTTGAATAAGGTATACAGACACATGTAAAACATTAGTAACACCTGACCAAAAATACTTCAAAAAAACCCTACAAAAAGCACAAAATATGTGACCAAAACCATTCAGTCAACAGAGGAAAAAACAACAAATTGTAATGTCAATGGGATGATAGTAGGCTTTGCATGAGACAAACATTTTTTTCACAAGGAAATGTAAGCTCTTTAGTTTACATTTTAGAAAGAGATCAATATATGCAAAATAATGTAAAGATATCGCCTATTATTTAGACTACATATTACAACGTAGTGATGTTAAGAGGCTAGCATTCACTGAGATTTTAGAACATTCACCAAGTCATAAGTGATGTCTGTTACATACCTTTTCAAGGGAAATTTTTCATTTTATACCATATATTTTATTCTTAAGCCATCCTTTTAAAAACTGCCTTCTTCAGAAAGACTCTAGATTGCTTTTGTAAGATTTAACAAGAACATCTTCACTACTGAGCATGTCCTAATAACTTTTATGCTAGAAATTACTAAAATGGCTGAAGCCTCCTTTCAAATGTTGAAATACTGAAAGGCAGAGCTATATAAATTTATTCCATAATAATTTTGCACTGTAAAAGTATTTAAATCAATCTAAATTTTATGGGGGGAACTTTTATCCATGAATGTTTAACTTACACCACATCTTTTGGGAAGAGATTCATATCCACAGCAAGAAAGATGAGGCAATAATTTATTTTATAGCCATTCAAGTTTAGAGACTTTTAAAGATGCATTCTGAGACCCAAAGATTTAGTTACAGGAAAGAGGAATGTCTGGATTCATCTGTAAGTAAATTTTTTATGGAACTACAAGGTATTTTATAAAATGAGCTGAATAAAGGACAACTGATAATATTTATAAAATATTGTTCTAGTTAAAAGATCCAGTTAATAATAAAACTCAAGAACCATAAAAAGTTGAGTTTCAAAGGGAACATGAAGGCTATCCAGTGAGTTCACAGAATCATAGAACCATGAAATGGTTCAGGTTGGAAGGGACTTTAAAGATTATCTCATTCCAATGTCCCTGCCACGGACAGGGACACCTTCCACTAGACCAGGCTGCTCAGAGTCCCATCCAATCTTCTCTTGAACCCATCTAGGGATGGGGCATATAGAGTTTCTCTGGGCAACCTCCTCCAGTGCCCCACCAGCTTCACAGTAAAGAATTTCTTCCTAATAGCTGATCTAAACCTATCCACTTTCTGTATAAAATTTTTATCCCTCAATAAACTTTCACTTCCTGACAAAGAGTCCCTTCTCTTCTGGAGGGCCTCTAGATCAGCACCTTATCTAGATAAAATAATAGGAGTTATGCCCCTAAATAGGCTTTAAGCCAAGCACTCCAAACATGTAGACATTTTGCAGGTGGAATTGATCTCACCACTATAAAACACACCCTTTACTCCATGTAAATCTTGTTAGCCCGAGTTCATAACTTTCCTCATTGCTCAAAGCTTGGAAGAGGAAGAGAAGTGAATTAGACAGGTTTATTGATGACTAAAGAAAAAGTTTTAAAGAAAACTAACTTTTCACTCATACCTAATATTATTTTTAGAACTTACAAGGATAAAAAACTCTCTTCATACAGTCCAGATCTCAAGACTGTAGTAAAACAAGCATAGTTATACAGACACAGATCTTTTAAATAAGTTAGATGTGTTCCTAACTTGTGAAGTCTCCTGGGAGTTCCTTTCCAATTCTCAGGAACATAATGGATGTGTTAATGATGCTGTCGTATTTTGGCTGTACTTCCCTTTATTAAAGTTATATCATCCAATTTAGGCATAGTTCACCCTAAATCCCAAGCTTAAAGCTCTACAATCAGTTTAAAAATATATTTAGAATGAGTGAAATCCAAATTACATAGTTTCTTAAAGCCAATGTGCTTGCAAAATGAACCCTCTCGTTGCAGCAGGATTAAGTGAAGCTTAAAATGACATTATAAAGAAAATGCGTTTTTGCCCTGTATGGATCAACTGTTTTATGAAATATTCCCTCTCTTCTGAAGAGAGAACAAAACCTGCTGTTTCTGTGAAAAACATGAGTGATTTCACCTAGAACAGTACAAGACAAGGCCAGTGAGGGAAAGAGTATATGAACTTTCAAGCGCAGTATGCACCGTCTGAGTAGTTCCCAATTCACAAAAGAGCAAACTGCAAGGGAAGGATATGAAATGAGACACAATAATTAGAGGCCTTAATCCTGTTCAAATTAAAATGGGAAAATGTCTTAAATTTCCTTATTTCCTACTAGTAATTGTTTGTGCTACTTTTGTCTTATGAAACCTTCCTTTGTGTTTAAGTTGGTCCAAGACCAGACCTTCATTTTGGTGACCCTCCAATTGGAGACTGTTCCTGTTTGAGATCCAGCTCATCTCTGCCACATTTTTAACAGAATCAGAGATCTTTATGTCTTCTTGTCAGTGTTTTAAGCAGTTACCATTGACTTATAGTCAGAACTTTCTGGTATGTCTCCTTAGGGTGCATGAGAGAGGTAGTGTCTATATAAATTTCACAAAGGGTGGAACAAGCATAGAAAAATTTTAACTTGGAAACAATGTATATAACATTATCAGGGGAAATAGCCTTACCTGAAACAAAGACAATACATTTTTTTAAAATTTTTTTGAAAATCTACAAAGCAATTCTAAAGGAGTCAATAAATCAGTAAATTAGACAAGAATTTGTAATGAAATAAGGTAACAGAAAATCAGCTCAGTTTGCTCTGTATGGAGTATTCTTGTGATCCACACATTTAATCTTTGGGTGTCTCTCTCTCTGTCGTAAATAGTTTTCAGAATTAAATGACTCTTAACTAGTAAAACACCAGAAATTTGTGCAGAATTACAGAAATTATAAAAAGGTGATGGAAGAATATATTTTTTAACTTTTGAAAACAAAATAAAATAGAAAGATTCATGTAATATGACTGAAAAAGAACACAGCAAAGAAAACAAGATGCAATTAAGCTTTCTTAATGTAAATCACTAAGATGTAAAAAGAATAATGACTGTCTTTGAGGAGAATATTTTCTTCTGTGAGATATAAGTAAGAGTAATTAGAAATCAGGACGAAGAAAACCTGGGGGCAATGCTTTTGACAAGAAGCTGTCCAAAGGTGTAACACAGCCTCTCAAAGGCAACACCGGCATCCTACCCCCTTAACTTATACATTTGCTCTGGGCAAAGCAATCCAAATTAAAAAAATAGCCTTGCCGTTTCAGGGGAAAAGTAACTAATGAGGAAAGGGTTGAGACATCAACTGCTAATCCTGTCTCAGTAGTGTCAGCAAAGGAAGGCTGTCTGCAGGCTAGGAAAGCCATATTCAGGGCAGCAGAAGGTGGTGCACAAGGAAAAGAAGGCAGATCTAACGTCTTCTGTGTCTTATATTCTAGGGCTGCAAGACTGAAGCACCTGTTACTAGACTAAGGACAGTGGATTGACTGTCCCTTCTGTTTTGAGCCATGCACACTGTTAGCATTGGCCTAGAGAGAAATTTAAATTTGTACGAAACATCTTTTTCAATAAGATATTAAAATGTTGTGCTAGGGAGTGTATCAAGTGTAAGCAGTACTCTGCAGCTAACACTTTCAGCAGCATAACATCATTTGTTTAACTTCTTGTTTAACTAGATTGGGCATGGAGCGTGGGGGAAGACTTCCATATCTGTATTTTTATCAGGTACATACTTATTGGAAGTTTTAAAGCAAGTCCTTATGGTTATGGCTAATGGGCTTTTAAATAACTTCCAATCCTAGCCTGAAGCCATCTAGCCTTCTTGAAATATACATATACTGTTTTTTAAATCACTGACTGTGACTTGACTATTCAATCTAATACTCAATATGAAATAATAGCAGCAAAAGCAATGTTAGATAAATTTTATGCCAGCAGCTCAGCAAGATGCCTATGCTAACTACAAAACAAGTTAGTATACAATAATTTGCATCCTGACTGGTAAGGCACCTTACAGTGAACTTGTTTTCATATTAATTTTCATAATTAGTTGCTCTCCACTAAAAATATATTTTTTATATAGTAATCAAATTAGATGTGATACTGTAATCCAGAGCAAAATTAATATTATGACACTACAAGTAAATTTTATCTAAATATCATAAAGTATCAAAGTGATTTCAGTAGAACAACTTCTGTTTATATCTCCATATGCTCACAAGTTAATGGAGGAGTTACACGCACCATATCGTTTGGTGCAGTGCATCTTCCAAATAGCTTCCATTATGAGGGTGCCAGTCCTTGAAAGCAATTTGAAAATCTATTCCGTTCCAGTCTCCTTTATTCCATTACATTTTAAGAACATATGTGATTTTCATGAACGGTCTTATTGCATGGGTTAGGTTAATCAAAGACTGCCGCATTAATGACTAGGTCAAGCATTATTACTGGCAGGCATTTTTGTCTTTTTCTAATTGGTTTTAACTGATGAATGACAAGCCTACTCAAGGAGCACTTAAATTTTATTGCTATGATTTTTATCCAACTCTGCTGTCTTTCCAAGTGTCATTGACTATTAACAATGGTCTTTACACAGAGAACTGTAAAGGGCATCTAGTGATTCATTTTAAAATATTTTCTTTTCCTTTACCAAGAGAGATGTAATCATCCAAATAATTGTATTTATATTGCCTCTAAATCTCTATTTATGAAATATTTTTGTGCTAAGGGACTTTCATTGGGATTTCATCCATTTTAAAAGAGGTAAAAGCTGAATTAATTCATGGATCTGGCTTTAGTTCAGTAGTAGAAGAAGCCAAAAGAGTCCAGTTACAGAGTACTCATGCAAGTCATTGGAGAAAGTGACTGAAGGCGGAAATAAAAAAAAGTCTAACTCTTTCTTTCTGACATTTGATGCAATTTCATTGTTGAGAACTGGAAGAATAAAACAGGCTGAAGTGAGACATATTTTTATAATCTGCAATTAAAATTGTCCTGCAGTAAAATTCTGTGGATAATAATTTGGCTTGTTCATAAATATGACACTGTGTTGTAAAGCTGCATCCATAAGTCTCACACCACTTTACAACACACCAGATGCTGTCACCGATAGTAAAAAGGACATTTTTACACATTAGATAATGGCACGGTCTCCAAGATGAATGAAGAAGAGCTCTAACTAGATAGTAAGTAAAAAAAATCATACCATTTAAAAAAAAAACCTGTTGTCATGGTACTGTCATGGTATGAACATGTCTCAGAGAGCATTCTATCAAATAATTGACAGAAACTGAAATACACACTAACAAAATAGTTTAATTTCATACAAATGGGGTTTCTCATGGAGCTGATTCATTGACCCTGTAGAATAGGCAGCCTCACAAGTAATGTTTTGCTTCTCTCCCTTTATTTTCTATTTTTGAGGTTTACTTATCTTATAATAGTGTTACAAGACATCATTCTCTTGAGAACCATGAACATCTCAAGAAAGAATTAAATTATTCAATTAAATTACTGAGAAAAAAAGGAAAGATGTTGTAATTTCAACTGCAGGCCTGCCAGTGGAAGATAATATGTATGCAGAAGAGAAACTCAATAAAAATATGGAAAAAAGGAAAACAGAGTGAACTATAACTGTAAAACTAATGTGATAACTGCACCTGATAAGGCAGACAAAATTTGATCTGCATGGAGAGCTAAAAAACAATAGAAAATGCAAGAGTTGGAATGAAATGGGATAGCACTTGGAAGGCATTTTAAAACTAATTAAAGGGAAAAGAGTAATGAACTGCGCTGAAAGCAAAACTATTAAAATGTGAGGACATTACAAATAGCCTTCAGGAGCTGGCTATTTCATATTTGAAGTAATCACTCTGACCCACAAATATCAAATAGCTAGTTAAATGCGCTCATAGGAAAGTTAAGCTTCAGTACAAACATACGGCAGGAGTGCAAAATTATACAAAAATACAGATTTGAGAAACTGAGTTAGAGAAATCCAACAAAATTTAGCAAGTAATAACAATCATTTGGGTTATGAAATAGGATCTCATTATCTGGAAAAAACATAGTAAAGGAAGATCCACTGGATCCACTCAGTATCCAGTGTCAGGATAGCTCTTTGAATACAGCAAGGCATGTGAGGTAATTAGGGATTGTGGTGTACAAGAACAACAACTACAACAAGAGCCTAGTTTGTTTAGTCCAGTAAAATGAAGGCTGACAGTAAATGCAAAAATACAAAGGTGGTTGGAAGAATGTTAAATACAAGAGAGAAGGTATTACATAAAGAACAATGTTGTCTAAGAGAAAGTGGATAATAAACCATCCATGAAAATATTTAAAATAGAGACTAGTAGCTTCTTTTCATCAAAATGAAACTTTCTGGTAGGCAAAGTGAGAAAAAGCAAAAACCAACTTCTTTTACAGTCACCACCAAAAGTTACATCCAAATTATGGTTCTTCAGTTTCTACCCCAATAATGTTTACATATTTACTAGAAAAGGTCACTGTCACCATAGTAATTCTTATAATCCTATTGAAATTCCTAGAATAAGATTTCATTGCACCCAATTTTAAACCTCTGTAGTAGAAATGTTTCCTACTTGTCTAATTTCATTATCAATGAAGAGAAATACAAAATTCTAGAACAAGATTTGTGTTTGTGTGAGACAATTTTCACCCTTAAAACTATTATTCCTTTCTCTTATCTGCAAAGAGTCCAGGCAAGTAGATCAGATACTGTCTGAAGCATAGAAATATATGTTTGATATATAACTGGCACTGTAAGGATCTAAGGACAAAAATGGGAGGAGAATCTTACCGTTTCCAGGACACCACATCAAAATTCAGGAAAGATAAATAGAGAAAAAAAGTAATTCTTAGTACAGAGTCCATTTCCATCTTAATCAATGTATCTGCTTTTACAGCTGGAACAGAGCACGTATTCTTGTCATTTTACTGACTTAGGTAATACTGAATTTGGAAGTACATTGTGCCACCCCTGTGACAGGGTGTAAGAGAAAGCTGTGAACAAGTGATTGAAGGCTGGTTTCCACAAGTCTCAAGGTTTTTCTTGCTGCATTTCCAGACTTTGTCACTAGACCTAAGACTTCATCATGACTTTTATAGCAAACTTTTATCACTAACTTTAAAGAAGTTTGAAATCAAACCTTTCCATACCAGAAGCTTCTCAACCGATTTAATTTAAAAGAATTCAGAACAAACACAGCACAATATGTTCAACGTGCAAGGTGCTGTCAGGAAGTAGCACTTGTTCACCACTTAAGTGAGAGAAACACTTTTTTAAATGTACAGTCTCTTTAGCTTGATAGTTATTATTTCTTGGGATGGTTCTAAGGACTAGAATCCCCATATGGAAAATTCATTTGATCCTAAAGATTTTCCTAGGAAACATGATCTCCCAAGTGTATGTGTGAAGATTCCAAAAGCACATTTGCAAATGTTAGTCTAAAAAGTCAAAGTAAAAGAAATTAAACCAATGTGGTTAAAACTTCCTCTTCAACTGGTTTGAGACAATTGCAGTAGACTGCAAAAGATTCCATGGGCAGTGTTAAAGCAATCAGGGTTCAAACAAACCCAGAAACTATTTAGTTTGACATTATTTCCTAACCAACCTAATGGTTTTGTGTCGAGGGGATATTGGCTTTTGACATGCAAGCAGAGCACTCATATTTGACAAGCCAGTTTGTCATCCTCCTATGTCATGCGGGCAAATTTCAATTGGCACTGCATGCTTCAGAACTGCCAAGTCCCACTTCTCTGGTGGCAGCTGTGGATTTAAAGATACTAAGCTCAAAAATCTGGAAAGAAGACCAATGACTATGATGCGTTTGAAGCTATTTCAACACAGTGCTACAAATCACTGTCCCACTGGGTACAGAGAGAGAAGAAATGCTCACACAACAGAGCTGCATTAAGTTACACATGCACGCTCCAAGATTCCAAGTCATTTTGCTAAACCAAAGGGTTACCATGCCTTCTCAGGAACAACTGGAGATTATTTTGGTGCACATACCTGCTTATTGGGGGCATAACTATCACTGTGTCTTTGTGCTAGACTAGAGAGCCTCGATCTCGTCAGTGATCCTCAACGCAACTGCAATATAAGTGCCAAATAAATCATCACAATCTGTACATTTTACATGTGACATATCAGTGGCAAAGAAAGAGGGAGTCAAGTTCAAAATCTGCCTGAGGGACACCCTTTTGAGTGTCTGCATAAAAGACCATCAGCATACTGATTCACACATGCCCTGGTACTAAACAAAGAGCTTCCATTGGTACATAAGTAGACTTGTGTCCTATTCTATCTCACATCCTACACCTATAAGCAGAAGTTAGAGGCAAGCTCTTTCCAAAGCACAACACATGGTAAGAAAGTTCATGTTATTTTTGTTTTCTTATTCCAAAACAAGTAACTAGGATTCATTTCTTCTAATCAGCATATAATATCCTAGGTTTTGCTAATTGCAAAACATTTTAAGCATGGAACAGAAAGTAGTAAAAGATCTGTGATGATTCTCAGTGTAGCCTCCTGAGGATTTTCTTGGATTATTTTCCTTGATGGAACCTTGTAAATTCTCTCAAGGGGATTTTTAATGTTTTCCTTACATGTTGTAACCTAATCGGATCAGTAGGTAAGCCCAGTAACTCCTACCTGTAACCACACCTTCTGGCATGCCTGGGGTTATGGAGCACAGGCTCCATTAATGCAATTTGTTCAGGAAACCTCAGAGTTACAACATAACTGCACACCACGCACTCTCTCAGAAGCACTGGACTTACCACACTCCCACTGCCTAAGCATGAACACTACATGTCTAACATGTCACTGGAGGATCAGATTTACCACACATCTGCAGGCCACCTGTGCTGTGCAAATAAAATGAGATAAAAAGAAATAATGAAAAGCTTATTTCTTAGACTTTTAACCCATGTTTGCGACACTGTTGTCCACAAAATTTCACTTGGCAAATGTCTTTTACAATGTGCTGGGAAAGGGGAGAAAGGTTTAGGTGATAATACACCTTCTTGTAAGTATTGCATAATGTATTGACAGTGGATAAAAAAGAGTTAAGTCATCATTAATGTTTCTCAAATGAAGGGCCGTTGTTTTTCATAAAAACTCACGTCTTGGTGTGTTACACAGATGAAGTTACAGAGTTGGAAAAATAAAAGGCTAACAAGATTATGAAGACAAGTTCATAAGCACAACACTACTTATGCTTAGGAACAAAGTTGCAAACAGCAGTTCCATCCCTAGCGCCTACACACTTACAAATGAGAGCAGAGATGCCAGTGCTATCCATCCTGCCCTGTGTGGCTCCTGCCCGCAGATTTCTGGGACCTGTGTGCATCAGGCTGCTACTCAGATGGCAGGGACAGGACTGGCCCACCCTCCTCCACGCATCAGGGAGGACTGATGCCTCCAAAATGGGGGCTGCTGTGGTCCAAAACATGTCTTGGCTAAACCAACTGTAAAACACACACCCTCCTCTAAATATGTCATCTCCCCTAATTGGTAATGTACTTTTCTCTCTGTTATAACACCTATGACCTCTATCCCCATTTCTTTTTGTTACAGCATGACAGCTATCAGAAATTATATGACAAGTTTTATGGGCCCTCAAAGGTTAGGGAGACCATACTGACTGTCAGCTGAAGGTTCAAACCAGTTGCTCTTTGTACACTGGCACATAATAAAAGAACAGTCCCTGACTGGTAAGTACAGGAGACCAGAATATCAATTTGAAATCTTACTGCTAAAGAGAATTCCTGCATTTAAATATGCAAATTAATGGCCTGATTTTAGAAAATATATTAGTCACATGTTTCTGAAAACTTATGTCAGTTATTTAGATTTCACATTGCAACTCATTTTTTTAAATTCTTATTTGGATGTCTTTTTTTTTTTTGTTGTTGTTCTTTGTTAATCATTACTGCAATTTTTTTTCCCATGGAAAATTAATAGGTTTTAAAGTAAAATTTAACCTTACTATTTTACTAATTACTTTCAGTTGAGGAAGCTAAGTCTTTTAGAAGAGAGTATATACACATTGCCAAAATGTAGTTCAGTTCATTAGCAGATAGGCACAGGTGTAGGCCATACAATGACTAAATTACATTTTTAAAGGGAAACATAGAGTGATTTTTTTTTTTTTAGACTTTCTGAGGCTCACCCATCTTCTGAAAGTCCAAGTTTAAGAGACTGAAGAAGCAGTCTAGTCATTTTTGGGGGGGAAGATTACAAAAACCATTATGACTAAATTCCCAGAAGCTGTAATGTGAAAATGACAATACCTTCTGAGCTTACTGCAACGGTTTATTTATCTGAAAGTCAAACCATTGCTGTATCAACAAGCAAATGCTGTATGTTTTTCAATGTTTAAGAGAATGACAAGTGGAAATAGAAAGCAGGATTCATCACATTCCTTCCAAAAAGACTTCTATGGCACAGAACTAAAAATCTTCAAAGTGTGATCAAAAATCTTAGTTCTTGTGAAAGCTGCATTATAACTTCCCAGTCAACATCTATCGTGTACTTGCTCTGGTAGCTGCCAGGAGGGACCTAAAAGTCAGCATTCCCAAACCCCCGCTTCCAAGTAGCCAGCCTGGTTCGATCTGATTGCAGGTGTTTATTTTCCTTTCCTGAACACAACACCCTGCCCATTCAAGAAACGGTGCTGGGCTGTTTGTCCCCCTGACATCCGTGTTCTAGCACTGCCAGACTTAGGCACAGAGCCATGCAAGAAAAGAGCTCACCAAGCATGGAAACCAGAGCCCATCCAAACTGCAAGTAATCTGGTCCAAGCAATGTGCAGATGTGCTGGAGGCTCTTCCCCCACGTGAACTGGCTGGCTTGCTAGGAGATAGCCCAACAGATAAGCAGTGCAGCTAGACTGCAAATTAGTTTGTTATAAGCCTTGCCCTCAGTCTTGAAAACACTATCAAGACACTGCAGACTCAAGCTTATTCTATTGCACACATCTTTTTAATATGTTATCTCCATTCAAAGAACATGTGGACACAATTTAGAAACCGTTTTAAATCTGGAAAACCCTGAGAGGCTTATGGTGTAGGTGGTATTTTGTTTCCAGAAATTACTGTAACTTATTTCAGGCACATCCTGAGACATAATAGCAATCATGTTAAAATGAAATTATTTTAGCTCCAAGGGCTACAGATGTATTTTTTGTACAGAAAATGCAAGACACCTTGACAATGCTGTAAAAAACAATAAAAAGAGGTTGAGTCCTGAAGCCTTTGCTCAAACAAAAATTCCCCTGGATTCCATTATGTGTTGTGATACAGTGTAGTTTTATAACATGTATTGACTTATACCCAGGTTTCTTGATTATACATTTGAATGCATTTTTAATGTTAACTGCATTTTCTAGTTTTGATTTTGATCAATTTCATACAACTCCTAAACTATAGCTTAGGAATTTCTGATATTACACATTTGAGGAGAATAAGGAAAACTAGAATTAAACACACTTTCATCAAAAGTGTTTCAATAATTGTATAAAAGAAAGATGAGACTGGTCATTTACCCTTCACTGAAATATGGATGGAATTGAGCTAGAACATATTTTCTACAAACATTTTTTACAAGGCTGTTTTAGAAACCACCATCTAATAAAACAAAACAGAAAAATATTTTCCCATTCAAACTACATCTGTGTCCTGCACAAGGCAGAGTATAATTACTCAAATATAATTCTGGCTTGTGTACAGAGTTAACAACCAGCACCATGAAAAGAGCCATGGAGTCCTGATGAAGTTGTGAGACCCTTGTTTATAGCACATCTTCCAACACACACAGTGCCTCCCACGGCATCATGCTGCTCAGTGCACAGCTGTGGCAGGCTCAAAGGCAGGAAAGCTGACCCCTGAATCCAGTCAAATCACTCTCCCAGCACCATGCCTCTTTGGGATTTGTCTTCACCTTGGTATAATCTGTGTTCTTTTTATAGTAATGTCATAAAACAGAAGCTTCAAAACATATTAACATTCAGGTTTTCCGCTCACAGTAAATGATACAAATCAGAGATGGTTCATTCCCTTTCCTCATAATATTATACCACATGAGGATCTCAACAGGATACCCCACTGAAAGAACATCCAGATTCCACCAGCAACATTGCAGCTTAACAACTGAAAAAAATCAATCAGATAAGCTCAGTCTTCCATTTTCCATCATTCCTTTCTTTCTTTCTTTCTTTCTTTCTTTCTTTCTTTCTTTCTTTCTTTCTTTCTTTCTTTCTTTCTTTCTTTTCTTTCTTTCTTTCTTTCTTTCTTTTTCTTTCTTTCTTTCTCTTTCTTTCTTTCTTTCTTTCTTTCTTTCTTTCTTTCTTTCTTTCTTTCTTTCTTTCTTTCTTTCTTTCTTTCTTTCCTTCTCTTCCTTCCTTCCTTCCTTCCTCCCTTCCTTCCTTCCTCCCTCCCTCCCTCCTTATCAGCCCTTCCTGATTCTGACCACTCTCTGCTCCCTTCTCCCCCATTTTCCTTTCCTCCTCATGTTGTGGCAACTTCTTTGCCCTCTCCACACACCACTGAGGGTTTCTCCTGGAATTAGTTCTGTTTCCTTTCCTCACACTCATGTGCTGTCTCCCTGAACTTTTGTACTTCCACAAGTATTTCCCCTTCCTTTTCCTTGCTCTGGGCTCAGTGGCACAGAGTAGACAGCTGTAAAACTGGCTGAGGGACTACTGAGGATTTCAAACAATTTCATAAATGAGACTTTTTCAATCAATACAACTTGAAGAAAAACAAATAATGTTATTTGAAAACAGTATTGAATATTCCAAATTATCATCAATGGCAATCCATCTCTCTTTGTTTCCTGAAAGTATGTAGGAATCTGTCAAGTCAATTAAAAAATAATTGAAGAAATATTTTTCATTACTTGTGGAGAATATAATACTTTTATTATAGAAAATAATTCAATTAACTACTCATCTACAGTAGTCATTATTTTCACAGTGCTGCATTTTTTACACATTATTCAAGTATTGTCAGACTAAAAATTCTGATAGTACAAGGGTTTACCTGCATTTGGACCAACTCACTACAACCATTTAATATAAAACCCCAGTGTTTGACTATATTAAAAAAACTGCCATGGTAGTTCTCAAAATACATTTTGTTTCATTAAATCAACATAATGGTAGAAAGGTGGTAGAAAATAGCTGAGAAAATAAAATCTAAAAATAAATAAAACATAATCATATGGAAATAATAATAATGAAAGAACAACAAAAGAAATGTGTTCTACGCATGCATAAAAATGTGGAAGAAAAGGAAAAAAATCAAGTGTTTTTTGGGTTTTTTTTCTCTTCTTAGCAGAAATGCTAGAAATTCATGGAAGAAAGGTTTTTATATCTCATTGAATCCTGGATTGAAATGAAAACTATAAACTATAACGCATAAAAAGTGTGATGCAATAGCTGCTATAAAGCTCAAAAATCTCTTCCTAGATGACTTCGTATTTTGAATCTAATTGTGAAATTTATAAAAGCTATGGCATTAGTATATGATATAAAATCTATGACATTCCCTGGACTGGAATCAGGATCAAAAATTCACTATATACCATCTGATAGTCTCACAACTACAGTTAAGTAAGTTGAGGAAAAGTCACCCTTCCTTTGAAGCAACTCTGACAAAATAGTTCTTTGCTCTAAATGAGAACAGTGTTACTCCCAGCCTTAGGTATGGCATTTAGTTGGACTGACTGCAAGAGAAAAATTCTTTTTCTAAGGCCAACATTGCCCTCTTCTGCTATAAAGGAATTAAGACATGTAACAGAAGTTTGGGCTTATCTACATTGTGAGGTGAACAACCACCTTTCTGCCTTATTCTATTGCTAACAAAAACTTGGAGTAGCTATTTGTCAGTAGTTTTTTTTGTGTTCTTTGAATTTTCCACTCAGAAATTTCTCCCCCTACACTTTTCTACACATCTCGAAGGTCCACTAGCACATGGAAAAGCAACAGTGAAAAGAACATTTTGAGATTACACAGTTGAAAAAGAAAGTGCTGGGTATTTTGGAAATACTTTAATACTGAATAATAACAGCTAAAGCTATGCTACCATTTAGAAGAGAAATCTTGATTTGCCGCCTCTTTTAGTTTACCACAGAAGAAGTGGGTTCAAAACCCACTCAAGCTCAAAGTGCTGGGCTCAAAGTCCCTATTAGCAAGTATTCCACAAAAAAAGACTCTGTAAATATTTCAAAATAATAAAAAAAATGTAGCTGGAGCTATTATTAATAAAAATAGCTATTAAATATCAATTTTGCTGATTTTTTTTTCCACTTTCCTCCTACAGATGCCAGAAAACCTGTCCACAAACTTCCTAAGAAAAGGGCTTTATCTCTTTTAACACTAGAAATGAAAACCAAAGAACTATAAGGTTCCTCTAGATTAAACAGGCTGCTAAGGCAAGTTAAAAGAGTGAANTTTATAACACATCTAAGAACTGGGGCATTCTCCTATGTATTCAAAGATAATGTAAAATTGACTTGGGGTCACTTTCATAATTAAAAAATCCAGTAACTCACCTAAAGTCCAATAGCAAATATTTTTCCTAAATCCACAAAAGGAAAGGAAAGTTTCGGTGTGCCTTTATTGCAGATGTACTGATAATTTCTTCCCTTTTCCTTATCTATATTTGGTCACCCTCAAAGATATGTAACATTCCCAGCATATTAATATTGACAATTTGGATGGATAAAACTGATCCAGTGAATAAGTACACAATAACTTTTATTTGGGAGTAGGGTTTAATCCCGTTGCCTGAGTCAAACCACTAGACACAATACATCTAAACAATTACTTCTCTCCACTTGTTCTTTAATGATAGCAGCTGCCAGCCCAATCTACCAATACTCTTCCTGCTTAGTTTCTCCTATTTCGCTGTTTAGATCTTCTGTGACATTGTTGAAGTCTTTAAAGGCAGATGTTGGAACTCAAAGTCAACTACTTTTAAGTCTGGACATTACCGAGAAATTCTGAGAGTCTCGGAACTAGTACATGCCGAAAACTGTCACCATGAAACTGAGATTGAATTTATGGGAGCATGACATTCAAGCTAAACTGGGTAATCCATAACCAAAAAGAAAATCAGATAATTGCCTAATTTTAAATGTGGATTCTAAATTTTGCACATGTATATAGTAGGTTCTGTAGTAAGCCAGGCTGAACATTTCTTTCCTGGGTCTCACTCACATAGGTTGCTTCACCATGACTGCTGTTTTGTAGAATACCTTATCAGAGAGTGACAGAAGGGCAATATACCAAAGACGAAGGTACACTTACCTGAATGCAGTGCAGATCACAATGTTTTGTAAATTTGAAAATTCTATTCTTAGGCCTGGGGTATCAGAGTATCAGTTACGTTCCTTGTGAATACCCATATATCTGAAGCTACAAGAACCAAGTAAAAGACATCATTTTCAAACAGAAACAGATCAACATGCTGAGCATGATGTAATCAATGAGTTGTAAAAAATAAATGCATGTGACAAACGGAAATTCATTCTTTCAGTCAATTAAGAAGCAATAGGGGTAATGACGCGCACACTTAACCCTGTTTTCTCACTGCAGTAACAGAGTGATTATTAAGATAAGATGCTATGATATGGCACATTATGTTAGGATATGATCCCTAGGTTTTGCCCTCTGACAACACTAAGTGGTGCACCTCAAGAGCTGAGATGGACAGACCTGCACCAGTAAGCTGACAATTCAACAAAGATTAAATAATTGAAGCTGGAAGAAAGTATATAGAAATGACCCGAACAGTGCTGCATCACCTGTGTGACTGCTGGAACAGAGCCCAGGCCTCACAGCCAGCCATGTGGGGCGTTCAAACAGCATCTCCCAAAATTACTTTTTTTCCTCTCTGACACAAAATCCCATTCTGGGTGGGACAGGGAGATGAGAGAGCAAGACTAAAACAAGCCCCAACAGAACCTCAGCAGCTCTTTTCTGTGTAGGATTGCACCCCCGACTTTGAAGCCCTGCTGCTGCTCCAGGAAGACTGCAGGGTGCTTGCCGCTCCATCAAAGCTGAGACAGGCAAAGTGCCAAGGAGCAACAGGGAGTAATTTTTTTATTATTATTTCCTCTCTAAAATAAAAATAAACTTTTTCTGACACCAGCTTTCAGCATATACAAGGTTTGAAAACCTGCAGCTATCCTCTGCTTCCTTCTGCAGAGTATGTTGGCATGCCTTGTCCTTGCACATTTGTTTGAATCTGAAGAAGTCAAATCCTGGATTAATGGTTGTTTCTTGCACACCACAACAAAAGCAATTCTTTTAAAAAAGTGTCATACAGCTAGATTAAATATTNTATTTTTAATAAAATGTGATCATGCTGCTTCTGTGGATTTTAATTTAGCTAGCAACAGTAGGCTTCTGCAGTGTTGATCTCAATTGTCTTAAATCTTCTGTATCTCAGATTATTTCATTTCATGTAATTACTGATGTATTTTCATCTGCATAAGCAGGAAAACTAGGATCAAAATATTTTGCACTTGAAGCATCAACCTAAACCCAGATATAGAATTAAATATAATTTTATATTATAA
>VXBX01008415.1:484877-554645 GCA_013400415.1 Scytalopus superciliaris | reverse complement strand
TTTTTAATGGTCTGAGCATAGGGCTTATTTGGCCTCTTAGCTGTGTTCATAAATCTCTGTTTTCTGTTAGCATGAAAATACTGATTTGCTTTTGCATTAGCTTGTTTTGTGTGTTTTTGTAAAGTTGCAGTGGTACAGAGTTTTGGTGCTTACCTCTGTGTGTTCCAGATTTGGGATAGTCTTTATGTATTTCTTTATAAAGCTCTATTTTCGTGTTACTGGACTCCTTCATTCCTTTTGGTGGGTAAGGGGAGGACAAAATATGAAATACAGCAGGGCATAAAAGATATAAGCAATGGTCACCAGAACTGTAGCGCTCCATTTCCAGAAAACAAATCACAGGCTTTATTATTTTCCATAAAGTACCAGCCTGTAGGATACTAGTACAGCCAATAAAAGGGAAGAGGAAGAAGATGTAATTTGTACTCCATGGAATTAATAATATGGTTTGTAAAATATACCTTCTGATTTTTGAACTGCTACGGTAATTAACTCTTAAAAACTCACCTGTTTAAATGGAGTATGTAAGATTTTTTCCTCCTGTAACATCTGAAAGTATGTTGTGACTAGTATGGCTACAAGAAGATAGTGACACTGGTTGGTGGCCTTCCTCTAGAGAGCATTGTAATTGCTTGAATAAAAGGACTCTAACAAACAGATACTATGTGTAGTCTATAACAGGGGTGGTTGTCACAGTAAACCAGAGCAGTAAACACCTGTTCAGAAACAATGCCATTTGAAAAATAAACCATCTCTGACCCTTGGTACCCTGAAAGAGACTCAATATTCCTAAGACTCTCTGTGTTAAATTTCGTATTAAATCTGTGTCATAATAAAAAAAAGATTCTCTTGATCTCCATATCACTGGGAGGAAATGTTATAGTATTGTTTCAGCCCTGGCAGATCAGGGCCTGATATAAATGTTTGATTTGGATGTAGGGAGAGCTGCAGGTGCTTTGTGTTGCTGTTTGAAAGAAGTGGAAATGCTGCTCTGCATAAGAGGAAATTATTTAGAATGGGGAAAGGTTTATTTGGCAGAGGAGTAAAGCAAAATTGCATTTCACAAAGTAATCTTCAGTCTTGCACAGATGAAAATACTTCGGATGTATACAAAGGCCTTTTAGAATAAAGAATATTATCGGCCTGATGTTTTACAGCATTTCAGGTGGTAAACAACTGGATCCCTGTCCCTAAGGTCTTCTTGGCACAGTGAACCTGAAAAGCATACCTTTGCTAGAGAGGGGAGGAATATTTTTGTAGATCAACATGGAGGAAATGCATAGCAGAGATGAAATGGTGAATGCAGTGACAGGAGAGCACTGTTACAGAACAAACAAAGTTGAGCAACAGCATTGGCATGGGCTTTGTGTTTCTTTTTTTTAAACACAAATTTGTAAATAACAGCCTCGTATTCGTTTTTCCTTGTATATTTTCTATACTAACTGGGGCAAGTTTAGAGGATGTTACTGAAATTTTAGAGAAAAAACAGTATATTTTAAGGAGCTACTACTAGATATTAAAAGGGTATGCAAATAAATGCATTAATGTAAGAACACTAAGAATCTCTAGAGTCTAAATAAGTAGTATATTAGAAGAGAAGCTTCTATAAATGTTTGAAAATGACCTTTCCTTAAAAGCACACAGATTTTTATTCTGTCAAATGAAAACAATCAGCTTTGTGATGAGCTGTGCATATACATTACCAAGATATTATGAAGTCTCAAAGGGTTTTTTTAGTGTATGTTGGTAAAATCTCTCAAAGAGCCTGTTCTTGCCTGTCACAGCTTCCCCCCAACTAATGTCTCATACTGCACATGATGTTTTGATGCTCTCCTCTAACCTACATTCAGAAACACTTAATGTGTTTTGTCATAACCAGTAATTGCAAAAGGGAGGGTGTGCAGTAAGTCCTCAAGATCAGTCTGTGCCTCCCACATTAATAGATGTGTACGTATCAGGTAGCTGTAAAGGTGATGTGGAGGCTTTACTGCTCTCCTGGAATAACAACAAATGCTGTTTGGGTCTATTTGTTTTTCTTCTGCAAGAAAAAGAACCTACATAAAATGGAAACCAGTTTTCCGCCACAGTTGGCTGTTACCTGTTTAATGCCCACTTAATAATCAAATCAATAATCAATTTCTTATTTTTTTTGTGCACTGGTGTTATTTGTGGGGGTTTAATTTCCTTTTCTTTTTGTAAGTGAAAATGCTCACCTGTGCAGAATTTTTAGGTCACTTTTTCTAACCCTGAGATGAGGATTTTTCTTAGGTGTACATATTGCAGAGATTTACAGGGCTTGATCAGAGTCTTGTGGCTTTGGTTTCTGTCTTGTTTTCTGTTTGGTCTTTTTTTTTTCTGGAGGATTGAAATCACTGTCTTTCTTCTACAGGACTGTTTTAGCTGCTGATTTCCTAGAAACTGCAGCAACATTACAAATCATTTTATAGAAGCAATTTACATTCTCATTTCCAGTCTCATATTTTAAACTATTTTGTGGGTAAGTCGGGTGAAGGGAAATTGGCTTTGAACAAGGTGTTAACTATTGTGGTATAATTAAGGCTCATGTAATGTCGAGATGAACCATAGGTATAATTTGTTTTCCTGGATAGCTGTTGTCTTCTAACTTCTGGTTCCTATTTTTTCCATTTACCCTGATGCGTGGTTGCTGGCCTAACTTTGGAGGACTTTCTCAAGCAGAACACATTTTTTTACATGTCCCTACTAAACTGAAACTGAAAGTGTTCTGAGTAAAAGCTTTTCCATTCAACAGAAACTGAAAGTAATGATATAGGGATTGAGAGAGGGAAGACAGAGATAGTAATTTTCTTCACTTAAAAGGTGCTGTAACTACTTACATGATATTTAAATATTGACTTGATAGTGAAATTTGGGTATTTTTGATGATGTTTATATACAAAAGTGTATAAAACGTACCAAGAACCATAGCTCCTCTGAACTGAGGGAAGTCAAACACAAGGATGCCCTGTCAAGCTTGGGAGCTCCTAAGCAGGATATCCCAGAAAGCTCAGAAGTGTATAACAAAAGTAATGTTTTTTCTATGTTCTTAACTATACACCTAACAACTGTTGTCAGAAATAAACTCCATTGCAAAGAGGATTTCTGATCTTACAGTGGCTTTTAGACTAAAATTGCAGTCTCCTTGTGTATTCTGCATCAGCAAATCCTGAAGTTTATAATCCATCCCCAAGCCAATTTTAAATCTTAAAATGAAGCCTAATAGATTTTATTTTAAAATAAGTTAGTTTTAACTTGTATATAGTGTCAACTCATGCTTTTTGACAAATACCTGAATTTAGTTTAGCTTGAAGTGCTTATACTTTCCCTGTGACTGGATAAGGCTGTGTGCTTGAGGTGTTTTCTGTTACCACAAGAGATGATACCCTCCCTTGCCTGTAGGTGAGCTTGGCACGTTTAGAATCCCTACAGCCAGGTAGTTCTAACATGGAGATAATGGATATGTAATTGGTAGAAACAGATATTTTCAGGACTTTGAAATAATAGACTGCAAATACTGACCAATGTAATAAAGTAAATGGGTTTTATAATCCCTAATCCTTTGCATCATTTGCATGTCTTTCCAAATGCTCTTCTGCTTTTGTTGTAAGTTATGGCATCACAGGAAGTGGTGTATGTACTCCTGCAGCTGAGGAAACCAGTAGGCAGAAGTCACCAGGATGTGCTGGGATTTGTTCTTAACTTGGGAGTTCAAGTGTACAGAAAGCAATCTGTGATTTACAATACTTAGCTTTCATGTTTCCTCTAAATTAACAATGAACTGCATTTAGCCTGTATTTAGCTGTTTTAACTGATTTCCATTCTTTGGTTGATTTTGCTTGTCTTTAATCACTTAATATTTAAGAAAAAGAACTGTTCTGCTTTTGCCCATGTTAAGTGTAGCAGTGCTGTGAGGCTTTTACCTGCTGGGCAAGGATGAGCTCTGCAGCTGCTACATTAGCAGCACGAACTTCCAGCTAGTAGGCAACTTTTATATATATCAGTGTGTATTCCACAAGTACTTAGTGTAATGTAGTGTTTTAATTAAGCAAACTATGCTGGCATATTCTTTGTTATCTTAAGGTTACATTACCATTGTAACTTCTTGACTGCAGAAATTTTAAAGAGTATCTAAAACTCTTGGATTTGAGTATTTGTTTTCCCTTCCTCGGTGTCACTTTGCCCCCCTCTCCTCCCCCAAATTTAGAAGAAACACAGTTGAAATGTTGTTCCCATGTTCATCCCTTTTCACTCCCCACACACATACACAATTGTATCTTTTTTTCCATTTTATTTTCTTTCACACAGTGAAATTACAAATTTGGGGAAATATTTACGGGTTTGTTTTGTGGGTTTTTTTTTGTTTGGTTTGGTTTTTTGTTTTGTTTTTTATTGGTTGGTTGGGTTTTTTGCTAAAGTCATGTATTCCTTCAACCTGATTTTTCAATTCAGGTACCATTTAAGTTTAGAAAGTTGAATTTTATTTTTTTTTTTTAAATTACTCTTTAATCCAGCAGCCTGCCTGAGCTGTGGCAGGAACCTGGCCTTGCCTTCTGTTTACCAAGTTTAACTTATTTGACAGTTAAACCTGTTCTAGAAATACTTTCCTTCTGGTGAATGGTGTAGAAATGATTCTTCACTGTGGATTTTTGAATAGTAGTAGAGCAACAAAACAGTGTAAATAAGATAAGAGCTGTTGCTTACCCCACTATAGAAGGGGTAGAAATTTCTGAGTTACCATTTTGCATTGGAGAAGCCTTCACCATACCTTTCAGTTTTTTCTTAAATTTTGTGTGGTTTGGATCTCTTGTAAATGTCCAATAAGAGGCTCTTCTTAAAATAGATGCTTGCTGGATTGAACAGATTAGTAAAACACAGAGCAGGAGTTATTCAGCCCATTGACTGGTGACAGAGTCTAAAAAAGTCCTAAAGTGGCCTTTCATTGAAGGTACAGATCTGTTTTTTAGAGATGAAAACGTAATTCAGTAGTTATTACTTACAATATCCTTAATAAAAACAACCTTTTGTAGATAGTTAAAATCAGTCACTTACAGTTAAGATCTGCAGCCTCAAGTGGTTATTCAGCCCTGTGAGATGCATGTTGGGCTGCAGCCATCAACACAGCTTGCACTTCATGGGCAGAAGCTCTCTGTGCCATTACTTACAACTGTCTGACACAACTGTTTCAGGGGTTTTCTTAATAATTTGGATGTTTTCTTTTGGCTGATAATAAATCAATAAGGTGGTGTGGTTGGTTGGTTTGTTTGTACGCTTTTAAATACCCAGGAGTACAGGATTTGGAAGAAATGCAGCCTCATGTCTTGCCTGTGTACATCATATTTATGCTTTTTCCAAGAGTCAGTGAGCATGTTCAGCACACTGACCACTGGTATTTATTATTATCCCTGTAGCACTGTGCAGCTCTGTGTGAAACTCTTGTGTCTTGTAATTTGGCTGCACATGAGTATTGATAAAAAGTTTAAGAACTTAAAGCCTTTCTGAATAAGCTATATGAAGAAGGAAACGCTGCCTGGGACTAGAAAAAGTAAAAGCTGCTTAAGAAAATATTTATTATTTTCTTTTGTTCATGTGTGGAAGATCAAAAAATCCAAGAGAAAAGCTGCCAATTAATGTCTGTAACATGATATAACATCAATCACCTGTAATGGAAGATCTTGACTGATAAGATCTCTTTGAAGTCAAACTTGAATTGCTTCCTCATAATCTGCTATTTTACATTTGTTTGTTTTTAAACTTAAATTTGAAAAATTATGAATTTCAACTGTATTTAAAGTAATGTTAGATTTAAGAATAATAAATTATTCTTTCAGAAAATACCATTACTCTAGTAAGTCAAATTCAGGTAGAATTTTAAAATCTGTGCTGTTATCTTTAGCTTTAATTTAGAGAAGAGCTTACATAATGTGCGAACAACATGCATTTTTGAGCTTAAAACCTCTTTAGAAGTAGATGCTTCTTCCTCCCCGTAAGTATTTAAAAGACTTAGAGACTGCAGAACAGGAGAACATTTGGGTTAGTGCATGCAGTAGAGATAAAGTAGCAGGCTGAAAAATGTCTGTAATAAAAACCTGACAATAAATTGAGTCCTCACTCTCTGTGGGTATTACTTCCTTGTTCCCAGCCTCTCTTTTTTTTATTTGAAAATGCACACTTTTTGATACATGTAATATACTCTGTATTTAATTTGCAATATATGGATTAAAGAGGATAGAAAGAGTTGTAGTTTTCCACCATGAAGAATGAAGGCTGTGTTAAACTGCCAAAAGTGTGGATGGACGTGGATCCTTAGTGTTGTGTACAAGTGTAATTTATATTAAGCAACTTATTCACAACAGTTTTCAATAAAAGATTGTTGCTGGAGCCATTACCACTTCTGTTATGTTACAGTTCTCTTAATTATGGAGAATTAGTTGTTCTGCATCTTGAAGAAAATTAATGTGCTTCATGGTGTAAAGCACTGCCTTCTTCGTAATCATCTTTAGTTTTCTGAACACTTCACATTACAGAATATGTTGCGTTGCAAGGGGCTCACAAAGGTCCTTGAGTCCAGCTCCTGGCCCTGCACAGGGCCCTCCCCAAAATCATACCATCTGCCTGAAAATACCATCCAAATGGCTTCTTGAACTCTGTCAGGCTTGGTGCTGTGACCACTGCCCTGGGGAGCCCTCTGGGTGAAGAACTTTTTTCTAATATCCAGCCTAAATCTTCCCTGACACAACTTTAGGCCATTCCCTTGGGTTCTGTCAGTGGTCACCACAGAGAAGAGGTCAGTACCTGTCCCTCCTCTTCCCCTCAGGAGGAAGCTGCAGTCTGCAATGAGGTCTCCTCTTCTCCAGGCTGAACAGACCAAGTGACCTCAGCTGCAACTTTCATTACTTCCCCTCTAGACCCTTCACCACCGTTGTGGCCTTTCTTTGGGCCCTTTCTAGCAGCTTAATGTCTTTCTTATGTTGCAGAGGACTAAGCTACAACAAAAGCAAGTTGCTTTTTTTCTTGAGTAAAAGCACTCATTCCTAGTTCATGTGTTTGAATTAATTTCATGTTGATTGTAGGATAATTCTCTATTTGCAATGATATTTTTTCAGAGAGAGGTGCACATGTGTGTGTATGTATGCCCACACACAGCCACTGACATTGCAAAATGCAGTTGATTGCTATGAGGGCTCCAGGTGACTTGAGCCTTCGAGAGTATGTGGTTGGATTATATCCTGGCATATCTCATAGGCTTAAATCTTCATAAGAACAGGGCAAGTGTAATGGATTCTGTAACAAGATTGCATTTTTTCATCCTTTGACTCACTGGATGTTTGAATTACAGAATAGACTTATGGTGTTATCTGCTGTCTGTTCTGAGCTTCCTGTACTTGTCTAATTCACAGTCTAGGAGAGATATGAACAAGATATTAAGCACTTCTAACATGTACCAGCCTTTACAAAGATATATTTCTTTTTTATGTTCTTATACAATCTATAGACCTAGGATGCAGAAGAATATAATAATTTGTATAAAGGACATATGCAGAAAGAACCAGTTCATAATCTGAAAAGATATGCTTAAAGAGTTTGGTGGGGGTTTTTTTTTGGGGGGGAGGTTTGGTTTGTTGGTTGGGGATTTTTTTAAGATTTAATTTTAGTTTAGTTAAAAAACCCACCTCCTTTCCTTTCTAAGTAGCAAGATGCTGCAGAAGGTATTTATGTCTCATAGTGTGTCCATTTTCCCCCAGTCATTTAATCACCTGTTTTTAAAAACTGAACCATTTAAAAATTCCTCGATGTGTATGAGATGTTTTTCTGTTTCAGGTTGCTTAAGAACCTCATAGTATACTGCAAGTATGCTACTGTTATGTGTGGTGCTGTGCAACCTAGTCATGTATAAAAAGGCAGGAAAACTGCATGAAGGATAGGCTTTTTTAGATGACTTCCAGACCCTTTTATTTATTGGGTCTGCTGACTTGTGAGCATGGCTTAATGCAGAGAGTAACTGTTCAAACTGTTTTGCTTTTATCCCTTGAAAATATTTCCATGAAGGAAACCAGATGGGAAGTACAGGACAATAATTCTGGTTTAGATTGAGTAGCTGATCTTCCTTTGATTTAACATTTTGAAAAAAAAAAAAAATCCATAAATCTCATTCTTTAGAGTGTTTTCTTACACTTGGAATGGGATGAGGGGAGCAAAAAAACCCCAACCAACAAACCACCCATCTTCCATGTAAATTATGATGGATTTCATTTGTTTAACAGAACTGTACTTTAAGTTCCTATTAATCTGGATTATCCCTATAGATGAAATAGCACTGAGAGGGGAACACAAGCTTTGGAGAAAAACTGGATGACAAACTGCATTTAAATAACTGCCATGCATTGTTCCTTTTAGTAAATACCTTTCTCTTTTTAATTTGGGGAACAGGTTTACACTGTCTATGATTCTTCAGTGCTCTAAAGCATTTGTTTTCTCTTAATGGAAGACCAGTACGGAAGTGGTAGAGTTGAGCATGATGTAGTGCTTCCTGACATCTTGTCTTCAGATCAAGTGCAGTGGCAATCCCTCTTCCATGAGGTTCCAGGTGCACCCAGAGTGTATAACACTGTTATTCCAAATTCTGTTCCTGCTGCCTCAGGCTTTCTTATTCTACTCAACATGATTCATGAACTTGTGTGTTCAGTGGTGTCTTTCCAACTTGATTATTATTGAAACAGTGCAGTTGG
Source organism: Scytalopus superciliaris (assembly GCA_013400415.1). Taxonomy (NCBI): domain Eukaryota; kingdom Metazoa; phylum Chordata; class Aves; order Passeriformes; family Rhinocryptidae; genus Scytalopus; species Scytalopus superciliaris. The sequence goes on along the minus strand of VXBX01008415.1, from coordinate 545,901 downwards.
TGTCTTGTTTGTTCTGGGTTTTAGGTTGTTGTTTTTTGTTTATTTTTTTTTGCTGGGGCAACATGTTCACTCCAAGGGCCTCCTACTTCTTAACTTTATATATAGAGGTGAGGATGTTGGCTCAGCAGATGTGGGAGGCAAAAGAACAAAAAACTGCCTATAGTGGTGTTTGGCTTGTGATATGCAGAACTCTCTTCTGTCAGGGGATTCTGGGTCTAGGTGTATGTCAGCTATGTCTTTGAACTGCCAGAGGTGGAAAGAAAACTGTTTCATGGAAAAGCTGAAATGGAGAGAATGATTTTATGATACTTGAAGTTGCTCATAATTTAATGCATAAAGGATGACCTGAAGAGTAATTGATTCCAAATCGACTACCATTTGGCAGTAGTCCTTGTCTAATTAAAGCAGATTCATAGATACCTGCCAGAGACTGAATAATGCTTCCTCTGAAACAGAATGAGCAGATGTTTCACACTTGGTCTACCTCCCTATACAATGCCTAAATACAGGTACATGTTAATACTTTGTTCTACTCTGGGGGAGACCATCTTAATAGCACATTTTCTCAGGGGTTTGTGCATTTGTTGTGTGAGCAGTGATGCAGTCTGCCAAGGTTCTGCAGCACCTCCTGTTCTAGCACATGTAGATTGCAGGACAAAACAAATACATAAACCTCTCAAGCCTAACCAGCATAACAGTACATCCTACTATGTCGACTGCCACTGAAGTGTAACCTTTTCTTTATCTTAAGATAAAGATGGCTGAACGAGTATGGGAGCAAATGTGGGCGTTTTGTTGTTGTTGGGGGAAGGGGAGGGTGGTGTTTGTTGTTTTTTTTTCTCCCTGCTACCCTTACTCTTAAAAGTAAGAACTGCTGTTTTGAGATTGTCAGGTTTTCGTTTGGTCCCCCCCTATGTATTCTGTATTCTCATACCCTGATAAAGGATAATTATATAATCTGATAAAAGAGTAATTTGAAACTTAAATGAACTGCCTGTCCATGTGTTGTGCAAGGAAATGCTGAATTAATCTTCCTTAATCTTGTGTCAGGAAAAAAAGCAATCTGTAGATACTACTAAGTGCCATATAAATAAATAGACAACTTTTGAGTTCAGTTCTTTATGCCCTGATGCAGTTCTCTGTAAAGTTAGACTGATAAAGACTTTGGTATTGATAGCTGCTTCATCAGCATGAGGTAAGCAAACAGACAATGGAGCAGATTTTAGGAATTTATGAATAAATAGACTGAAAGTCCAGAAGTGACTACTAAGATTTTTCTGTTTGACTGTCAGTGTAACCAAGAAATCATTTCACTTCCTCTGTGCTCTAAACTAACAAGTTGCTTAAATTTTAACATGAATATTACACTGTTACTTCATACTAAGTGTTCAAGCAGTAGTATTGTTTGGGACCCTAGTTCAGAATAGGACACATGCTGTCCCACTCACCAACTCTGGGTGGGAATTCATACTATCCTTGCTGGGTTGGAATTCATACTATCCTTGCTTTCTCCAGCTTGTTTGTAGGAATAGCTCATGTAGTTATTCCATTCCTTGAAAGAAAAGAGTCTCAAAAATATTCCGTAAAAGTCAAATATGTTCACCACCCATTGCTGTTGTCTGACTGTTTTTCCAATGTTTTCCAATGTGTCAGAAGTCTGCAGTTCCTGCTTTTAATGGTGTTTTTATTTGTATTTATTTTCTGGATGAATTTTTTTTTTTTACCTCATTCATCAGACAATTCATAATTAGTATATATCCAAGTCTTTCTGAAACTGGCATATAAAAATCTTTGTCCTCTGCTGATTCTAGAGATAGGACCTTGCAGTGGCTCAAAGAATGTTGTTTGAATGTACCATGCTTATAAGAGGTGTTCTGCAATGTTGATGCTCATCCACACTTCAGACTTTTGATAAGCTAGCATTTTTCACAATGGTGTCTTTAATCAGTGACTTAAGGTTTACTGTAACTAGTTGATGATTCACAATTAGTTCTTGAAATCCATCTATTATCTGATTCCCGGTTCACTTAAAACGTGTTGTATTGATCGTTTGCAGAATAACATCAGGCATACACATGCTACTTATTTATAGTATCAGATGTCTTATATTGACATAAGCCTTCAACCTAATCAACTGTGTTTGCTATCAATATCCTTCAAATATTTATTTTTAATTAAGCAAATAACTTATTACTGATTCTTTGACTTTAGATAGCAGATACCAGTCCTGTGCTTGATAGAACATGATTTTTCTCAAAATGTGTGTAATTTAAAAGATGGGATCTCACACCTGAAAAATACTTTATTTTCTGAGGCCCTGAGGTTACTTCTTAGAGTAACAGTAAATGTGATTGACATTCTGTTATCTGTGGTGATTTGCAGGACATGCCTGGATCCTTCCTGTTAGGAATTCTCCTATAAATATTACAAAAAGAACCATTTAGATCACATTGTGAAGAAAGAAGGCAAGAAACTCTGTTTAAAAAATTAACTTGTGTTAACACACAGGGCAGTATTTTCTGTTACTGTTTTAAGGTAAAGAGTGTAATCTGACATTTCTGGGTGAATGTTTTCATTGAACAATGAGACTGGTTAAGCATGTCTTGGTCTGGCATGGTGTAGAAGCACATGGTGCTATTATGCTTTCTTGCAAAACAATTAATTTTATGAACTTGAGATACTTTAGAAACAGGAGTATTTTGCTTTTCATCATTGTAGAGTATAGTCTGGGTTTTGGGTGGTTGAAACTGTCTACTTGCCTTTCCTTTTCTTAAAAAAGAAACCAGCTGATTATTTAAATGGATAGTTTCAGCAGGCTGAAAGTGCTTTATCAAAATGAAATATTAGGCTATTTGAATATTTACTGCTACTACAGACCAGCACAGGAGGAAAATACTATCTCATGATGTTGGGTTCTTGTGTTTTCATTTTGGGGTTTTTTTGTGGTTTTTTTTGTTTGTTTGTTTGTTTTGGTGGGTTTGTTTTTGTTTTTGTTTTTTGTTTTTTTTGTTTGGTTGGTTTGGAGTTTTTTTGTTTGTTTTTTGCAGTTAGGAAGGGTAACATCTGTTAAAAACTGCTTATTGTCAGAATTGTGTGGTATGTGTTACATGTTGGAAATCAACTCTTACTAACAGAAAGGAAGAGTTTTTACCTCATAGTCTTCTTCTTTATTAATAGGTGTTTGACTGAAGAATTAAGTCTCTGTGAACACATTGGGGTATTCTTGTTCTTTAACTCATGCCAAATGTGTGCTAGCAATTATCTCAATTTATAAAATACTTGACTGAATCTGTCATTCCATAATAAACAGTCTGGTTTTTGATTCTGAGGTGTATACATTTTTTTTTCAGAGTCTCAGATGGCTTGAAAATCTTTCTTGACCCCTATCCGAGCTTGACAGTGTATTTAACATTTAAAAGGATAGCCCTTCCTCTGTGGGCGTTCTGATAAATGCTCTAACTGGAACCAGGTCTTTCTAGTATTTTAATTAACTCTCCACACAGGGACCGTTCCTGAGGAGAAAACAGGTGTTTTCTTTTAAAAATGGATTTCCAAAATAGATTGTGAGCAGAAACTGTGGAGGAGTAAAAATGACTTTTAAGTATAGGAGCAGTTGTGTTACTGATTTTGCTGTAGTATATAAAGATCTGAAGTTCTAAGTTGGTGTAATGTGCACGTATGTAAAACACATGCTTGCATTGACAGCATAGTAAGTCTTGCTGTGACTGCAGGAATCTCAAGTGTGAACTTAATTCTGCAGTGTCATCAGTCTGGAATTTACTGCCCAAGCTGGAACAGGGAGCTGAGTCCCAGAGGCGTAGCAGAAAATTGTTTTCTTGAATGTTTGATTTTTTTCAGCTTGATTATGGTACATGTCATCCAAAGTGCTTCAAAAGTACTTTGATGAGTGGTTTCATCTTCTACCAACTTCACTTGGAGTCAGATGGTCAGCACTGACAATGGCTTACAATGCAGAAGTGTTTTGCACAGTCTGAATATTTCTTCAAGAACAATATTCTTTTGTTTGTTTGTTTTTGTGGTATTTATAAAACAGTACTTGATTCAGTCCTTGGATATGCATTTAAGTGATGATAATAATGCATTTGTGTGTTTTGAGTTAATTTTGTATTTTTTAAGGTCACTTTTATTCTGAGCCTTAAGACTGAAAATGCAGTTTCTTTCATGAAGTCTATGAAATGCAGTATGCAACTCCTGAGTCAATGGGCAGTGCAAGAACCCTCTCACCGTCTTCTGTTCAAAAGCCTTGGGCGGGGGACGCTGGTTAGTAGTAGCTCCTCTGCAGATGGTGCCGGCCCCTCGATGACTCCAGTGGTGGCTGTGCTCTCAGAAGAAGGCACAGGATGCGCGGAGTCAGGGGNTTTTTGTTTTTGTTTTTGGTTTTTTTTTTTGTTTTGTGTTTTGTTTTGTTTTTTTTTTTACTGGATGTCGTCCAAAAGTGTCCTCTGTATTATGTTAGATCTTACAGGCAGTTGCTTGGACCTTGTATGAACTCTAGTCTTTCAAATCAGCTGATTCTTCTTACTTTTTGCCTTCTTTGTTTATGGCTGGGAAGTTATTTATCATTGAGATTTTGAAACAATCTTTACCATAAAAGAGCCTGACTCAATATTTAAAACTCTTAAATCCAAGCACTTAATAAATTAACACTTATTTTGGGTCAGCTGATTGGGGAGGGGGTGGGGGAAGGGGGGCGGTGTTTTGTTTGGTTGGTTTGGAGTTTTTTTGTTTGTTTTTTGCAGTTAGGAAGGGTAACATCTGTTAAAAACTGCTTATTGTCAGAATTGTGTGGTATGTGTTACATGTTGGAAATCAACTCTTACTAACAGAAAGGAAGAGTTTTTACCTCATAGTCTTCTTCTTTATTAATAGGTGTTTGACTGAAGAATTAAGTCTCTGTGAACACATTGGGGTATTCTTGTTCTTTAACTCATGCCAAATGTGTGCTAGCAATTATCTCAATTTATAAAATACTTGACTGAATCTGTCATTCCATAATAAACAGTCTGGTTTTTGATTCTGAGGTGTATACATTTTTTTTTCAGAGTCTCAGATGGCTTGAAAATCTTTCTTGACCCCTATCCGAGCTTGACAGTGTATTTAACATTTAAAAGGATAGCCCTTCCTCTGTGGGCGTTCTGATAAATGCTCTAACTGGAACCAGGTCTTTCTAGTATTTTAATTAACTCTCCACACAGGGACCGTTCCTGAGGAGAAAACAGGTGTTTTCTTTTAAAAATGGATTTCCAAAATAGATTGTGAGCAGAAACTGTGGAGGAGTAAAAATGACTTTTAAGTATAGGAGCAGTTGTGTTACTGATTTTGCTGTAGTATATAAAGATCTGAAGTTCTAAGTTGGTGTAATGTGCACGTATGTAAAACACATGCTTGCATTGACAGCATAGTAAGTCTTGCTGTGACTGCGGGAATCTCAAGTGTGAACTTAATTCTGCAGTGTCATCAGTCTGGAATTTACTGCCCAAGCTGGAACAGGGAGCTGAGTCCCAGAGGCATAGCAGAAAATTGTTTTCTTGAATGTTTGATTTTTTTCAGCTTGATTATGGTACATGTCATCCAAAGTGCTTCAAAAGTACTTTGATGAGTGGTTTCATCTTCTACCAACTTCACTTGGAGTCAGATGGTCAGCACTGACAATGGCTTACAATGCAGAAGTGTTTTGCACAGTCTGAATATTTCTTCAAGAACAATATTCTTTTGTTTGTTTGTTTTTGTGGTATTTATAAAACAGTACTTGATTCAGTCCTTGGATATGCATTTAAGTGATGATAATAATGCATTTGTGTGTTTTGAGTTAATTTTGTATTTTTTAAGGTCACTTTTATTCTGAGCCTTAAGACTGAAAATGCAGTTTCTTTCATGAAGTCTATGAAATGCAGTATGCAACTCCTGAGTCAATGGGCAGTGCAAGAACCCTCTCACCGTCTTCTGTTCAAAAGCCATGGGCGGGGGACGCTGGTTAGTAGCTCCTCTGCGGATGGTGCCGGCCCCTCGATGACTCCAGTGGTGGCTGTGCTCTCAGAAGGCGGCACAGGATGCGCGGAGTCAGGGGGTGAGCCAGGACCCCCCTCCCAGGGCTGCCACCAGTCCAGCAAGCAGTGACTGGCACCCAAGCAGACGGAGGGCAAAAGTGTAGCGGCAAAAAACATTAAGAAAAAGAATGAGCACCGGGAAACCTCTCTCTTACCAGCTCCCAAGCCAGGGAAAAACTGAGGTCCTCCCCCAAGAAAAGGAAAGACACTTCCCCCAGCCCTCTGCCGAGCCATCACGTTGGAATGCAAGGCGTTTAGCCATGCCTTTATTTAGGCTTTAGACAGCTGGCTCCGGGGGCAGGTAATGAGAGAGCTGGGCTTTGACAAGCCGTCTCATTACAAAACCAAACCAAAAACATTCCATGCAAGATTTTGAAACTCTAACAGGTAGATATCAAAGCAGCAGGCTACTTGAAATACTGAGAGAAGCTTGCTTGTGTTCTTAGTTTTCCTTTCTGGTCATAAATGTCCATTGGTATTCATCATGGAAGACTTCAGGCTGAGAGGTTAAAACAATAAAATCAGCTGAATAGTGCCATACAATGAAAATCATTAGGAAGACTCAACAATAACAATCACTAGGGTTTGATTCTTCCAACTGTAATCAAACTATCAAATAGACATGGAAAAGTTAGGCATTCCAGCATGAAGGGTATCTGTTCAAACTTTGGGACATAGACTTTATTTCAACATGTGTTATTTTGTCTTTGATTAAATGACTGTGCTTCCTTTCATTCCTCATAGGTCTGTCCCTGCCTTACAGTATATACAGTATAGAATAGATAAAAGCAAATGAATGATATGCTGATTACATGTCTTTTGTTTGGTTTTTTGTGTTTTTTTTTTTAATAGTGGAATAATTCTTGCACTGTATACAGAAGTCTTTAGTGTCTTGTGTGGATTTTTCCAAGGAGTGAACCATTGATATGGTTCCTCTTGTTCAGATGGAAAATCCAAGTAGAAGTGGATCATGTTCAAATTTACATCTGATTTTCAATTATTAGTTTAGATGTCTACAGCCTGACCTACTTCTAAAATTATTTAAGAGAGCTGTTGCAAGAAGCTACTGCCTTTGGTGTCCAAATTATTATGTCAGTGTTTGCTAGAATTTCTGAAAACTGCTTTTCAAACTAAATGATCTTGAGAGTGGGGAAACGTAACAATAATGTTGCACCTCTAAGGCCTCCTCTGACGGCTACGCATCCAAGATGTGAAAACTCAGCTGTGAAGAAACTGAACTTTCTGGTACTGCTTTTATATCCTGATGCCAGCCTAATGACCCTGGGCCTCTCAGATACTGGTCAGACAGGTTCCCTGTCTTCACAGCATGAGAATTTCTTCAAGTCTTCAAAGTATGCTGTTCCTAGCTTTCCTGTATATGATGTCCGTTTGATGTCCCCTCCTCTCACTTCAGAAAAGCATGAGAAGCACTATAGTTGGGGGTATCTTGGCAGCAGCATGCCATGTTGGGATAACTGCCCCATGTTGTAAAGGTTATCAGGCTGCATTGCTACTGCAGAGTTTGAGAACTGAAAAGCCTCCATCTGACCAGCTTTGGGAACAAGAGGATAAACAAAGAATGAGTCCTTTACTGCACCAAGCAAAGGTCTCTGACAGATGGACAGTTATGTTCCTGTGAGAGAAAACTTTGTCCCTGCTCCTTGCTGCTAATGCATGACAAGAGTGCATGGAAAAAGAAGGAAGAAACAGCTTGTTCTTGCAGTCAGTAATCTGATTTACCCCAAACTGAAGCAGATTACTGGTTAATGAATTGGATGTTACCAGGATTTTTCTTGTACAGTCAGGTTTCTTCACAGTACTTACTGGTTTGATTTACCACTGGTGATAGAACTGTTCATGTAGTGGTACAATTTTTGGCATAGAGCTTCTATATAATTATTAGGTCTACCTTTTCTTCCTTAAAAAATGTGTGACTGTAAAAACAATACTCCACAGATATTTCTGTGAGCAGTATAAGTTATCAAACATGTCATCAGTGGGCTTGATAACAGTGTAGATTTGAAATCTTGCATTCTTTTATTGGAACAAACTGGGATCCAAATCCCCTTAAAAACATGATGCAATTTTATCTTATTATTTTAGATCCCACATCTATTCTCTTGCTCAGTGCTTGTCTTGTGTCTATGGTACTATGCCAGAACTAATGAATCCTGTGGGATCTTCTCAGCTGAGGTCAATGTTGGATAAACCATGTCAGTAATTCAGAAATAACTGAATCACAAGCTGTTGTAACTTCTGGGCATTGCTGGTTGCTTAAAAAAAAGCCAGAGGAATTAGGAATAAAGTTCAGTGACTTGTCTGCAAATATGAAAACAAATTTAGGCAGAATTTGAATGATTATCTGAGCAGATGTGTAGTCAGAAAGAAGCTGTGGTGTGACTGCAGCTGGAGTGGAAGACCTGCATCAGTATACCTAAGGTGCCAAAAGACTTCTACGGTAGCACTCAAAGCTTTTTCCACCGGTGTTCCCACCTCCTGCTAGTTCAGGTAAATTTCTCTGTGGCCAAAAAAACATACAGTTCCTGTTTCTTAAATAAAACTGTAACAGCCTCTTTGCTGTGCCAAATGTCTTTCTTTACACCAGTTTCACCAGTTCGTAGGTACCACTGTATCACCTCTATTTGCTCTTTACTCACAGCTTGCTTTGCACTGAATGAAACAGAATTCTGTAGCTAAACTGCCATACCTTATCCCACAGCATAATTAAAATTGTTAATGCTGTCTTTGCAATTTAGTGAATTGGAAGTAAACTTGAAAAGAAAACTTGTGTTCATGTTACTATAAAGGCAGTGTGGATTTTTATTTTTTTTTAAACATGTGGGGTGCATGGTAATTAGTTTCAAGATCAGCTCATGAAATACTGTATTCTCATGAAACTTCCGAACAAAGCAGAGGCTGGTCCAGCATTTTCATAATAGTACTCATTGTTTTTATTTCACACTGAAGTAAATTCTCAGCTTCCTGATGGCTCTTTATTAAAGAATGCAACATTCACATGACTTAGTGAATGTTCTTTATCAGTTTCCCTATCTTGCCTGTGAATGAGAATATGACAAAGTTAGCTATAGTTTATGGTTATTTGTTTTTCAGGCCCTTGCATTTTCAGTTACATCTTCTGCAGGGCATTCTCCCTATTAATGGTAGGGAGTAGTTTCTTTTGGAAGGCCAAATGAAAAAGAGCACTTTGATGGAGTGAGGTGCACTGGATTGGCACTAATGCATCACACCATGTTACAGTAGATGCAGATGATAGAATGCTGTGGTTTTCCTCTAGAAAAACCGATGCAATATTCATAGATCCCAGAATGTGAAAGCATATGTCTAGGACCTTGTGTTTAGTAGTATTTCACTGTGTGATACTTACATATTGACTGTTAACTCCTTTAAATGTTTCTTGAGCTATTCTGTGACAATACGTGAGGAAGATTGCTTCTTCTATGAACAGCTTAAGTCACAGATAAACCTGTTGCCACAAAAACAGTAATTGCAAAGACCACTGTGGATAGCCTCAGTGGAGATGTATTCTACAGGTTGCATTCAGGCTTTGTAGTTCAATGTTAGTTGATCAAGGAAACAGACCTTTCTGCTGACTGGTGCCTGAGCTTCCCTTCTGATACCCTGAGTTGAACCTCATGCAATCGCAAGTGCTGGAATTCACTGAAGGAATTATCCATTCTTTAGGGATGGAGAGATTCCCATCTGTTAAACTTAATGTTGCAATAAATCTCCTAGCCAGGATGTGGTAGCTGTGATGCTAAAATCATGTTACTTTTCAAGACGTGTGGCTTTGTATGTGTGATGCCTTATGCCTATCATTGCCCTGGCAGAAAAGGAGGAAGGGCAGAGGTTAGGTAGTTTCTGATGTGAGTGGTGTGTGGATTCAGTGGATTTTCTTCCATCAATTGTTCATCAGGCTGTGAAACAATCTTGTTGGTTTTCAAGGGGTGTGCTCTCTTTTGGGTGTGGAGCGCACCTAAGCAGTTTTGTTACAGATAGATTAGTAGCTTGGGAAGAAATGTAGCTTCACACTGGCTTCCTTAGCCATTCAGAGGCCACACAACATTTGTGTTCACTTTCCCCTCTACTTGTCATTTCTCCTAGTCATTGTTTCTCCCTGTCTGCACATTTGCTTTGCAGGATTTACTCTTCTGTATATGCCAGTGTGTTGAGCTTGAGGAAGGCTTGAGTACAAGTGTTCCCATAGGTTTCTGCTCTTTGTGTTTGAGCAATACAATTGCACATTTGCGGTACTGATGTGCATATTAACTGCACATATCAGTCATTTGAAACCCACTAATAATGAGTACATAATAAACTTGCAAGTCTTCAGTGGGGGGAATGTTCCTAACTTCATGAAATCTCCCTAAAGTGTTTTCTTTAAACATCGTTTTGCCTTAAAGTTCGAGACAGAAGTAACTCAAACTGTAGAAAGGATGTCATGGTTTTAGAGAAAAAGTAAAGCTGGGAAACCTTTCTATTTTCTGATGCAGAAGAGATAGCATATTAGAACTGATACTCAAATACAAATATTAAAGGGGACGTGTTTCCCTAAAGATTTTGGGAAAGCAGTGATCTGCCTTGGTATTGTTGAGTGAATGAATATTATCATTACAAGTTGTTTTTCTCCTCAGGGGAGAGTACATCCTTGACTGCTGCAGTTTTGTGTATATCAACTCACCAGCACTGTAAATAGTGTTCTGATGCAGGCTTGTACTGCTACCAAAAGAGAACTCTGTCTGCCCTGATAATCTGTAAAATTATCAGTGCATTGATGTTCTGATTTTAAAAAAATAAGATGTGGTTCTCTTGTTACATTTTGAGAAAACTGAATAATCAGTTACTCGAGACTTATTTTTGTTGTTACAATTTTGTGAATAGATTTGTTTATCAAAACAGCAGTGGTGTTTTAATGGTGTGGTGTTAATGAAATAGTGCTACTGTCACTAGGGATATGAACTCTTCACGAAAATTTTATGGTTGTGTGGACTAGTAAGAAGCTTAAAAAGAGGCCTTCTTTTTCAAGAAAACTTGGATGCATAAAATAATGCGTAAGTATGACAGGAGAGACAAGAGCAGTGTGGAATCTCGTCTGTATACTTTCAGCATAGGACATCTTAGCCAGTTTGGAGAGTTTTCCTGCTTGACTTGTCACAGACTTCTCCATACTTTCACCCTTTCAAAGCCTTCAGAGGGGACTAGGAGCAATAGTCTGGAAGGGGGTAACAAACCCTGAAGTGGGACTGACCAGAGAAAGGTTTGCAGTTGAGTGTTACTCTTCATCAGGTGTTCTTGAGAAATTCCTGTATTCTTTGCATTTTGTCTTTGATCCTCGTGGTGGCAGCACACACCAAGAGAAAGGGAGCAAGCCTATTGCAGCTGACCTGGGTTTTAATACCATTTAAAATGAGTGTTCTCGTATTTATATTTTTAGCTTTTGTCTCCAGTGTGGCAGTTCAAAAACAGTTCTAAACCTCATAATTTGTGATTTCAGTTTGTATGAACTGCTGAGAGCCATTTAGTTGGGAGAAATGTTTCATCTCCTCCTCCCCAGCCCTACACCAGGTAAAGGTAGCATTTGAGAAGATCTTCAGCTGTTGAGAAAACTTAGAGGATAGGGTTAGAGTTTCAGTTGTTCAAAATGTTATCCAAGGACCATTGTAGTTGTTGAATGGTGAGGTTTTTTGTTAATCACAGCACAGGTGCCAGGACTCTTGTTCTAGGCACTGCACCACCATAGTCTTTCTTAAATTTGAGTATGAAGTCAGGGTCTGTCTGAAATTGGAAGTTGGAAGCAGGGCAACAGTATCAGCCTGAATAATCAATAGAGGTGTAACTTGTCAAATCTGTAGGTCGGGCATCCAGTGAAATCTATTAACACAAGGTAAAAAAAGAAATGCTCAATGTTAGTAATAGGGTACTGATAACCCAATAACTGAAATGAGCAATTGCTAATACATTGAAAAGTTGGTTGCTGATTCAGTACTGTGCTACTTAACGAAAACAGATAGAACTGCCTTTTGATATCTGAAACAGCCTTTCCCACAGTAGCATCACTTGGCTTGATCATAGGCAGTCAGATGTCTTACATTAGACTTAATTGTTCATATGTGACTGAACAGTGTAGTTACTTCAGTGTAGTAGTGTTGGTTTGTAAACCAGCACAGGGATGTGTTCACTTCATGTCATCTCCCTGACCTCAGAATCACACATCAGTTTCTTGAGATACTCCCCTGACCAAAGTTGCCAGTTATTTGTTCTGTCTTTGTGTTTCATTGGTAAGCTGTGAAGCTCTCATCGTATATCAAACTATTAAAATTTAAGCCAATACTATTGAAGTTCATAAAATACCAAGGAAGAAATAACATAGGAAAGCAAACAGCAGTTTATATGGAAAATAGATAAATGTAGTCTGTATACACTTTTTGCAGGACTACTGGTCTCCGAGCTTAATTTGTTTAAAACTAGTTCAGGTGTCCCTCAATCAAGGAAAGATGAAAATATGCTCTGTCTGTGCTGTATTCCAGTTAGAAGACTCAAGAAGTGGGAGATGGATAGGGAATATTTATATGGGTTATTTGCTGTATTTTGGAAGTGCGTTAAAAGGCCAGTTTGATGTCTCTGCCTTCCTGAGCTGCTTAGGATAGGATGCATTTAAAAAGTAAAAAAAATAGAAGGAATAGCCCACTAGTTTACTGTTGAGTCTTTATTTTAGTTGCTTCAAGTCTTTTTTTCAAATAAATTTGAGAGCTCAATATGGAAATCTCTGCAGAATTACTTATAGGACCAGGATAAATTGTTACTGTATGAGAATCAAGAGTAGGATTTTTCACTTCTCATTCTATAACGAGCTTTAAAATACTATTAGGAAAAAAACCCTGTATGTACTCCATATTCATGTTAGTCCTACAAGGACCATCAAGCCCAGCTCAGCTAAAACAGGATTGTACTTTCTAATATGAGGTAACTTGTGTATGAGCTCAAGCAGATGCATGCTGAAGAAGACAGGCTGATGTGTGCAGCTTTTCATTTGCAGTTGTGCAAGTTTAAGATCTAAGCCAGCAATTCTCCAGAAAATCACAGTGTTAGATCTTAAAACTACAATGTTACTCAGCAACTGGCAGATTTCCTTACCTTTTTCATAATACTTATTTTGCCTTCTTGCCACTGTCTTGCTCAAGGAAACTTTTGAAGCTCAATAGCCCTGGTTTATGTTGTTAAATGTGGTAGATTTATGAACTCCCATTCCCCAAATCACTACTTGTGTTGTAAGTGTTAATGGTGGGATTGCCCTTTCATGTAAATATGAATATAATACAGCCTAGTGACCTTCACTGCTGAAAAAGCGCTATTTGATGCAGTGTGGTTGTAAAACAGAGTACAAATAAAGCACTCTTTCTTTCTTGGTGGCTGAGATGGATATTCTTTTCCTTTGTTCATCCTGTTAATTACACAGAGTGAAACAAGTCTGTGGCAAGAGAACTTATATTAGACCAGTCTCTATAGTTGGAAGTGGGTAAACTGTTGTGTACATAAGGTTTTGTGTGTTTTAGGGTCAGAGTATTGCTTTCCTTCTATAACCCAATGTGTTGCAAAAGCTGAACCACCTTCTGAAGAATGCAAGAGTGTGGCTGTTTTTTTCTGTTATGATCAGAAAAGGGGAATTACTTGATATTGAGGATCTTTTTTCTTTGTTCGCCCTTTTTTTCTTTTTTCTTTTCTTTTTTTTTTTTTTTTGTGCTGAGAGTTTTGAAAATACGGGATTCTACCTGCAGAGCAACCTAGGTTTGTAGTCAGGAACAGATCTGGTAATAGAAAATGCCCTGTCTAAGGAATATCTGGCATGCAGTGTCCTAGACTGAAAATTGAGAGGAAAAATGACAAGATGTAGGAATTCAGAACAGTAAGTTGTTCTTAAATTTTGGGAGAATTGAGTTCTCTGTGAAGCAGCTTGGTACATACACTGAAATGGGTTACTTATGTAGAAGGGGCTGTTGCTTTGTAGTTGGGGAAAAAGGGAATGGTGCACACTTGTGGATTCATTAAAACTAGGTCAGCAGTCTGTGCATTTATCAAATAGTGGGAGTTTTAATGCATGTTTGATGTTGCATGAAAAATTGAAAGGTGCAGAAAATAAGATGTAATTGCTACAGTCACTTATAGGTACGTGTGTCTATATAATCTTTGGAAACTGTATGGTTTCTGCAGATGGGCCATGGCACTTCAGGCTTTTATATGAAATTACGTACTTCCGTTGACTAGCTTACATCAAAATGTGACTTTATTGCCCTTTGGTGGTTTTATTTTAAAACTGTGCAACATACGTAACTGCTAACTGTTGGACGACACTGATTCTCAGTACGTGTAACATGGATCACATAAGAAACAATTCCCAAGTACTGTAGGTGTATGCTACACAAAGAGTAATTGCTTAAGAAACAGGCTGGTTGCTTCATCTGTTACATATTTTGCATTTAAAACTTAGTGGTTTTCAAACCGCAATGTTTCAGTGGTATTGGCGACATTCAAACACTAATATTGCTTATGGGTGGAGTCAAAAAGATTTCTGTACAAAATATTGGCAGCTGAGACTGGCAAGATTTACTTCCCAGACTTAATAAGCAAATTCATATTAGTTGGCACATGATGTTATGTCTTCTGTAGCTTACACAGTACATTACCAAAGAGTTAAGAGCAAATGTAATGGTTCCCAGCCTTGCTACTATATAGTAACAAAGTATACAAAAGTATACAAAAAATATGGATACTGCTTCATTTATAGAGTCTAGCTGTGTCCAAAAATAATTTTTTTAACTTACTGTCCCTTCTGATATCATGTTGCATGGGGAGGGAATGTGTTGAACCTTCCCTCTGCTGTTCAGCTCTTTAGAGTTTTGTGGAATAAAGATCTAAACTACATCCTCATGTAGCATGTCAGTCACTAAGTAGAAAATGCTTATGTCCATCCATTTGACAGCATCTACGTAAAGATCTCTATCACTTTCACAGGGTATTCTTTGGAAAGGATGAGTTTGAGTAGACAAACAAAGGTTTTGGGTCTATTTTGAAATCTCTTTATAAACATATAGTCTTTTGTGTCTTTAAGATTCTTTGAGTTATAAGTCAGGACTTTAGAGTAAGAAATGAAAATATTTTTATTAGGTGGGAGTGATTCAGAGTGGAGTAGGTTTTTTTTTGCCTGTGGTAATGATAAATTCTGTTTGTATATGTGTAAAAGGTAAGCATACTGGATTTTCTGTTTAAAATTATAATGAAAATCCGTAAGAGGCCCTCTAGCTGCATCATTACTGAAGGACAAAAGAAAATACAGACTAGCATTAAGAAATCTGTTTTAGGTTATCTGTGTCACAGTCACTGAGCTCATGTCCTTTCCCCTTCCTTTTCGTTAATCATTCCCTCATGAGCTCCAGTCATCCATTTGGTTCCAGGAGGGATCGGTCAATTCTCCCTGAGTTAAAATGCTGGATCTATAAACTGCAACTCTTAACATGTCTGTCTTACGTCCAGATTTTTTAGACTATGTTCCTTGTAGATGAAAGAAGATTCCTAACCCCTGACTGAAGAATCTTTCTAAGGCACAGCACTGTCTGTTACAAAGAAAAAAAAATCTCAGAGAATGTCTTTTTGAAACTGTAAATGTACCTACAAGTCTGTTTATCTCTTTTCTGGATTGGAGTGGTTAAAACAGCTTCCCTTTGCAGCCCTCTTCTTCCATGTTAGTCTGTTGGGGTTTTTTACAATCGGCATGCATCATCTTGTTTTCTTTCTTTATTATTGTTTTATTCCAGTTTTCCTGCAGAGGAACTTCTTAGCTCCAGACTGTGTTTTCTAATCTTTTTTGGAAGAGTGCCCTTTGTAAATCCACATGGCGCGTTGCTGGAGGTGGAGCAGGGGTTTACTGAACTCTGCAGCTTCCTTGGCGCTCCTTCACCTCTGTTTGAATATTTGTGTTTAGTAAGCCATTTTGGTAGTCTCATGCACAGACTACAGCATTAAAGCATAAGAGGCTGTAAGCTAGATCAGTAGAATCAGCTGTAAGGATGATTTGAGTAATCAATCTATATTTACAGAAGCTTTACCATTTAGGGGATTATATGCAGTAGTCCTAAAAATGTTGTGTTTTGGTGTTCTTCAGTTATGACAGTACCAAAGCAGTCAGTCTGGTTGTATTTCTCATTAATGTTGAGTCATATCTTTTAATAATAGCTGTTTGTTTAGAATTTCCTAGAATTTTTCACTTCCTAAAGAAAGCATGAGGTAGATGAATTAATTTTTGCTTTGATTATGTCTATGGACCTCAGATAAATTTTTCAGATAAACCACATATGTTACGAGAGTGCTGATTTTTCTTATGTAATCATGAAGTTGCTATTACTGCTTGTTACAAGAAGGTATTTTAAGGAGTTGGTATCTGTAGAACGTGCATGCAAATAAATATATTAAAAACACTGCAGCTGCAGTTTGGCAAAATGTGAAACAGAAGAAATGGTACCATTTTAATTTTTTCTAGGTAAATTTTTCACAAAATGCCTCCCTTTTTTTCCTTTTTTTTTTTCTTTTTTTGACACCTCCACTCTCTTCCCCTCTCCCCAATATTATAGCACATGCATTTCAACTTTTTTTGGATCCTTATAATTTGTGAACACTTGCACTATTCACACTTCCCACACTTGTCAATCTTCAGTAAAAACGCCTTCATAAGGTAGATATTATACAATTTAAAACATAAAAATCCCCTTTACAATTATTTGTTATAGCTGTCTTCAGCTTCACCGGGGTAGCAGCGGTGAAATATTTCCCACTTACTGATTTCTCGTCACAGGGCTCTGGCAGTAACAAAAGCCCTAAGACCAGATTTAGCATGGATGGCTGGGACCAGGGGAGGTGGGGAAGAGGAAGATGTCCAAGGAGCACTTGGAGTTGTAGGAGATAGCAGTTGTTTCCTCGGTTGGTTGATGGAGTGTTGCTTTTTTTGGTCCTGGAAACACACAGAATTCACAGTAATTAAAACAATGGTAGAGTGAACTGAGAGCAACATAGGTAATAGTAAAACCAGGAAAAGTGAGTCTTGCCTTTTTCCCAGGATATTGCTTTGTTCCTATTTCTTCACATAATGAGAAGGAGGTGATCTGTATCCAGAAAAGTCTCATCTGCCTAAAAATGGTTGTTTAAAAATCCTGGTTGGCAACCCTTGAATTTGCTGTAGTTAATAGAAGACATCTTCACTGGTGTTAGTTAAAGCAAGCTCTTTTTTCTGCTACAGCCTGAGCCTTTTCTTGTGCTCGCTAGAAATGTGACACTCATTCTAATGACGTGACTAAGTGAACTAATCTCTTTAATCAACTAGTCGGATGAAATCCTGCCTACTTAGGGCCTTTGGGAGAATAGTATGTGCTGAAGCCTGTTTGTGATCGTGCAGAAAGATGCTCTTCTTCATTAAAATCCATGCCAGTGAATGCAGGTGGTGTCACCCAACTTCTTCCTCCTGTCATGTGCAGCTGAGCAGTGTGTGTTTTTAGTAACAAGGGTAGTGCTGTAACCAGCACTGTGGGAATTCAGACTGTAGATCAGTTTTCCCTTCCAGACTTAATAATAGTTAAATGCACTTTCCTGAAATCTTAGCGGTGTCTTATCATAGCTGCAGGGTGTTTTGTGTTTTTTTCCTTTTATGTGTGTGTACACCCCCTTCTTTTAAGTACACTCCCATACCGTTTTACTTCTCTTTCTCCACTGTTACAGCCCACCTTGGGTGGATTTCCAGAACCAGGTTTCATTTGTATCTCCAAGATCTTCTGGCATTCACTGCTGCAAGGGAACTGGCATGATGATTCTTAGGGAGCTTAAAGGCAGTCTTGAAGCTGAAGGGGAAGTAGGTCTATTATAAGAATAGCTTAAATGTTGCAAAAAGATCCTGAAACCGTTTTATATTCTGGAGCACTCGGCACCAGTGATGCAAAACTGAAGGCTTAAGGATTGCAACAGCCTTGGTGGGAATATGGGGAGGTATTAAGAAGATTTATAAAAGGTCATGGGAGACTTGAGGCAGCCCATCAAATTGTAGTGACTAAGGACTGCTGAGAACCCCCTTGTGAAACTACTGCCTCAGACAGCTTTTCTTAACTGCTTTACCTTCTACCCCAAGCTCCCTGAGAGAGTTCAAGATGGGCTGTTAGGAACAAAGTTATTCCCATGCTTTGGTAATTAATAACTCTTGACTGTGTGTAAGTGCCTGGGGATGCAGGGGTAACAACCAAAAATGGCAATAAGTCATCTGTATCAGGATTTCATAACTTTTTTGTGAGGTGCCTCGCTGTCAGGAGGGCTGGGCATCAAAACTGCCTCTAAGAAAGGCACTAGCCTGTGCTAAGCGAGAAAACTAGCTTGTATTGTGCTACATGACATATGCCATGATTTGGGAATACTGGTCTGTGATTACGCTGAAACAAAGACTTTCTGGCTACTTCAGAATGTTTCAGTTCTGCCACAAATTACTGTTGTAATTTATAATGAATGACTGTGCATTTGCAGAATATGTGATACTCGAGTGGTATCCTTCCATGAAATACATGAGAGAGTTATTATTAGTACTGTTGTTGTAGTCAAGTTTTGAAAATAAGTCTAGGAGAAATGTCCAGTTAGCAGCATGATGGTAAATTTTCTGTTTATGAAGGGCACTCCTCTTGTACCACTCTTTCACCATATTCTGAAAAAATGGTTGAAAATCTCTTATGGAACTAGTATGAAAATTATTCTAGCTGGGGTTTGCTTTTTTGGGAAATAGTGTGTGTTTTCAGGGCCCTGCATAAATATGTAATAAGTTTAGTGCTATGTTTTTGTCAGTTTCTAAACATATGGTATTGGTGGTGGCTAACATTCCTTTTCAATTGGAAATAAAATTATCTTTGATATACATTTCTACTGTGACAGGTTCATCTTTGTAATCTTATACAGTGTCACTTAGAAAACCAGTAATTTATATAAAGACTGAATAATTTCAAACTTTATGGTCATTTTGCAAAGGAGAAGTCACTAATAGCCCAAGTTAATAGCTGGGGTTAATGTGTATTTTTTAATGAGACAGATTTATTTTTATCAGAGCCAAAGTTCTTTCTTGCTTAGACTGTGAATTCCATAAGGGAATAGTAAGGAGTTAAGAAGGAAACATGATGAAATATTGGTCTTTGCATCCAAAAGAGGATTTGAGTCATGAACTCCTGACCTTGTGATCCTCAATTACTTATCCTGGGTGAGGGAAATCTGTTCTACTTTAATGTTTTTATTAATGTGACTTGGAATGAATGCAAGCATTCTTTTGTCTTAGAATATGTTTTAAGAAAATAACTCCAGATTAAAAAATACTAGATCTTTTAATTTTTAATCCCAGGGGTTTTTTTATATAGTCAGTTTCTAACAAAAAAAAAATGTTCTTAGAGAAGATTGGCTGTTGTTTTACAGGCTATGAGGAACTTTGACAGTGGTATGCTGAGAGCTGATGGCCAAGCATATTAGAATATTACCTAATAAATAATATATTTAGGTCACTGTTAATATCTTGCTTCTCCATAGAGCACCATGAAGGCTCAGTGCAAGGGTTTTAGCCAGTGGTTGCACTAACCCATCTTCTGCACTTACAGCAAACCATCCAAACACACCACCAATTTTTAAGTTTTCCTTTGTTTCTAATGTATCTTCTCTTTTACCAAAAAACAGGGGAAAATCAGGCTCATGTTTTATGTTCCTAAGTGTGTTTCTGCTAACCATTTCTGAACACCAGGACTGTTTCCCGTACTGTGCCACGTTTGCTGTTATTATTTGAAATGCGGGAAATTTCTGTGAAGAGTGAAGTGTAGGAAAAGCAGTGCAGGTATGTTTATGCAGCTGCAAATTAGTCCCCACTTCAGAGAACTTGTTTGTAGGTCTCAGGGTTCAGAGCTTCTTTAGTAAATTGTGAACTCACGTGAGGGTGGAAGAAGGCAAATGGAAACAAGTGCTAGAGCAATATACTTTAGTATCATTGAAAGCTAAGTCCTGACCTAGCAAGGCACCCAATTTTTAAATCTTGTTTTTCAAATTCTTATCTGTTGTGAAAGCCAAATATATTTTTGGTGTGCTGTGGCTCAAGGTCTGCTTTAAGTTAAGGTTACCTAACTTGTCATTCTGAATGCTTGTGTAGTATTTCATTAAATGTTTTAGAATTCACAAAGCATTGTGTGCATTTTCTTTACAGAGCTGTGGAAATTTCTGCAGTAAAATAACTGAAAACAGAATAAGAAATGAAATTGTCAGATCCTGGGATATGACCTGATGTGACCAATTGACAGTTCCATTGATAAGGTTGCAGATAGGGTTTGCAAGGCAGACTATTGAATTTTTGCTGTGAACTGGGAATCTCCTGTTTTTGTGTCTAAGGTATCAAAGAACTCTTGTGTTTGGATTCTTTGTTTCATAATATTAATGCAGTAGATTTGCATGTATTTTAGCAAATATCACTGGTCTGAAAGCTATTTTTGTCAAATGTTGGAAATGTGTTTTAACAATTCCCAAAGATTGCTTTAGAAGAAGTTTATATAGGCTGTCATAACTCACATGTCAGTTAACAATTTAACATCCTTGAAGTCTTTCTTTAATGATTTTTGCATAAGAAACTTAAATTTCATGAACAGAAATAAGTGAAATTGTTCTCATCTGAAAAGTCAGATGAACATAAGCATGAGACACAACTCCCTGAGAGGCAGCACATCTCCAGCAGAAGAGTACCAGTATGTTGCTGTGAATACTCAGGGCAATGATAAGCCCTTCCTAACTCATTTCACATTCATAAATTGAAGTTAATGAAATTTTCTCACTTCTTTTAAAGCACAAACAAAGTGTTAGGTCATTCATAACCATTAATATTGTGAGCACAGAACCAGTGCTCATTTAAAATGATATGTGTACTTGTTTTATGCACTGTGATAAGCAGCCTGTCACCTGCAGGCCTACTAGTGAATCCACTCCTAGCTGCCCTTTGAATAGTAAGCTTCTTACAAGCTCTCTATATTGCTCTGATTCTGGTGTCTGTTCCTCAGGCATTGTCTTTTGGGGGGCATCTTTGGCATGAGCAAGGGCTGACGTAGGATGAACTCTTCTCTGACTTTGCCCAGCACTCTCACCACAGATTTCACAAGTGAAAGGTGAACAATGCGTAGTAATCCTGGTTACACAATGAGGAAAGGTGTTACATGACCTTCGTGACTGGAAGG
The DNA here is from genome assembly GCA_013400415.1 of Scytalopus superciliaris. NCBI lineage: Eukaryota > Metazoa > Chordata > Aves > Passeriformes > Rhinocryptidae > Scytalopus > Scytalopus superciliaris. The sequence continues at coordinate 524,552 of VXBX01008415.1, read as the reverse complement.
CTGGGATATGGTGCTATGAACTGTTTAAACAATGCTTTGAAGGCTGAATTGTAGTTCTGAGGCTTCTTAGAGCCACCACCATGTATGTGTATTTCACAAATACGGATAAACTGATGTGCGTAACACCTACCTAGGAGATTTTAGTAGCATATGCACCTGGAAACAGAGTCTCACAGCCTTTGAAAGAAAATACATTCTCTAATTATCAATTTTTTGTTGCTTATCTGGGGGATTGCTTGGGTTTTTTGTGGGTTGGGGGTTTTTTTGTTTTGTTTTTTTTTTTGGGGGGGGGATTTTTTGGTTGGTTGTTTCTGTTTTTGGGGGGTTGGGTTTGAGGCAGGGTGTATTTTTCTAGGGCTCCTACATATTTTCACACGTTCTGATAAGCATTTTGAATTTTATGTTACATTTTATGTATTAAGCACATGGAAAACAAAACAAAAAAAAATAGAAAACAAACAAACGTGAGATGAATGCTTGATTTAAACTATTTGCCTAAAATTCACAGTGAAGTCCTATGAAATTAGAAGAGGGAATATTTTTCATGTTCTGCTTTGTTTTGAAGAAACGTTCAATTGCTTTAATGACTGTTTCAGTTCATGAACTCATTTGACACAGCTTTGCAAGAGAGGAGTCAAGAGTCTTAGAAACAAGTATCCCTTACAGCATAACACTTGTTCGTTCCCTGAGGAAGTCAGTTTTGTGCTTAGCATGAGGAAGGAATCCTGCTGGGAAACCCAGGCATTGTCATTTAATTAGATATTGCATCATGAAACAGACTCATGAGGGAGGATGGCATGGAGGGAATTAAGAGTTGCACAGGTATCCTTAGTTTAGAAGAGTCTGCATCTTACTAGTTCTTGTGTTTGTTTTAAAATAAGCTCATGAGACATCGTAGATTATCTTACATCAGCTTCACATGAGCCATCAGAAAGGTTCTTGTTCTGTTGTGCATCCTATGCACACTTGAACATCTAAAGGCCAGGTGGGTGGGGCTCTGAACAACCTAGTCTAGTGGAAGGTATCCCTGCCTATGAGCAGGGCTTTGAACTAGATGATCTTTAAGGTCCCTTCCAACCCACATGATTCTGTGATTCTATTATTCTAAATTGCTGTTAGAGGTGGAATGTTATCTGTCCTGTAGATAGCACTTGGGGCTGCAGAGAAGATACTGTGCGTTAGCTGTAGAGGAGTTGCAGGAATCTGGCTATTGGCTAAGGAAGATGCCAATGAGCATAGGCACTTCCACATGATTCTTTCTCTGCTCCTTTACCAGTTTAACCATGTTTTGGACTTCTCCACAGTCACGTCTGTGATCATAATGCCTTCTGTTTTCACTTCTCTAACCTCCTCCTCTGTTGTGGTGTCTGTGGTGTCCACAAATGAATTCATTCTCACACGGTCTCTCTGAGCTGATGTTCTGTGCTTGTCAAGGTACTCATCAGTCTTAGGTCCATACCTGTCATATTCATTTCCACTCACTTTTTCATTAGTCTCGGTCTCCTTCCAGAAATAGTTTGTCTTTTTCTTTGGCCAAGTTATCAGGTGACAGACATCACTCCTAGCTCATCTGTCCTCTACAGTTAGCAGTTCTAGGTTCTTTCTACCTTCTTCAACTAGTCTGCAGTCCCAGTAACCTTTCTTTTAGCAGACCCAGTTTCTGCATTTTGACAATACCACTTAGAAGTCCACAATGCTTGAACCTTGCACAGGAGACATGGGGAGCATATCTTTGTTCTAGACTTTCCTGGTCCCAAATCAAGGACAACTGCAGTTTTGGGAATACAGAATTTCTTGTGGGTTGAAACATTCCATCTCCGGAAAGCAAGCATGTACCAAGCAGGTGCAACATTCTTCTCTTCCTTGACTCCACTTCAAAGAGAAAAGGTCTGGAAAATTGACTAATTTTGGCAGATTTTCACATGGATAGCAGATGGATCCCATTATCTTAAAGTTTACATTGCCCTGCAGACTTCCAAATCTTGACTCAAAGCATATGGATGCTCAGATTTGATTATATGGCGTTTGTGAGCTTTTTTGGTTTTGATTTTGAGAAGATGTCATCAGAATATATTAAACCATTATCCTCTTTGTTCACAGAAATTACCTGTTTTGGCTAAATTTTCCAAAAAGTCCAGTCTGACATGACCCTCAGCGTGGAACATCTCTGCACAGCCTGTAACATTTGGGAAGTCACAAGCAGTCGAAAGCGGGGTCTTTTAATGGAAATTGCCAGACAATCTTATTAATAGGCAAGCACTGCTGCTGATCCACCTAGAGATCTTTTTAATTTGAGGTGCCCAGGTGTTTTCTACCCCAAAGACTGAATGTTACTCTAAACATTATGATTCTACAGCACAAACTTATTCTGTGTAAGGAGAAAGGTATAAGAAGCTCTGACGGTACTGCTACTGCACCTTTGACTCCAAATGTGAAACTAATGCTGTTTCTCAGAATTCAAGGCTTCAAATAAATTAATCGAGGTTCACACTATTAACTAAGTGAGAAAAGGAGTTTGGATTTACTATAGTTTCAGTGTTAATTGACACACTGGTGAGAAAGCTGCAGTGTCAGTAAGAAACATCCCCTCTCTTTGTAGTGCACAATGCCATCTTATAGTTGACTATAAAAGGAAGAGTCTTGTGGAAGTGTTGCCAGCATTTTCTTGTTGTGGAAGTCTCCAGTTTTGTACACTTCCTCCTATGAAGTAACATTTCTGCAATCAGTTGAAAAAAATAATAATTCTTTAAAGCACTGTTTAATCCTCTGATTTTGGGCAAGTATACCTCTCTTTAGTTTATCACACTGATATACCTTGTATCTAAGAGTCATGAGATACACNTTTTTTTTTTTTTTAAGGCACAAGTACAATTTTGAAGTTTTTTAATCATATGCAAACACAAGACTGGAACAATAAATACTTTTCTATAAAACTTAGGTAGGTAGTCATTGATAGTCACTGAACCACACAGTTACATTGCTTATGCTTATGTGTAATGCATTTATCTACTTTTTTTTTCCTTTTAATGCCCTGGCATTGGTAAGGTTTAATTGACAGACTAAGGACTGTAAAAGTTTAGAAGCTACTTTTAAATGTCTGCTATTAGGCAGTTCACTGAAAATGTTTTTTTGTCGTTTGGTGATGGATTGTGTTTCATGCAGTACTGTTAGGAAGTCTGGATTAAAAAGGAGACACTGTATTTGGGCTGAGATGTCAGCTGTAACTTCTCAATGATGCTGACAGCCTGCATATCTTCCTTAGTCTAGGAACCACAGTCTGAGCTGTTTTAAGCCATGTCACAGCTTCCTGTCTGCAGGGAAGTTTGGTCTTGGAAAATTTCAGGTGTTTGTCAGTATTTAAAATAATCATCATAATGAACTTGAACCTGCACGTACATTTGTCAAAAGAAAGATCAGGTTTGTTGTTGGAGCAATGCAGATTAAGCTTGTGATGATGAGCTCTCTTGATTAACTGTTTGAAAGTTCCATTTTGTTGATGTGTTCCATAAACTGTTATGAAATTCAAAGTATGCTCTGCAAAGACATTTGATTTGCCATGGTTGAACTTGGAGAAACATGAGGTGTACCTTACTACGATAAAAATACAGGGTTAGAGAAGACCTTTCAGGTGGACCTCCCTAATAAAGAGGTATATTTAACTCTACCTGACAGACATGGATCCAACTTGGTCTTGACAATTCTCCAGTGTTAAGGATTTTTGTGATGTCCTGAATTAACCTGTTGCAGTGCTTATTTGATTCTTGTAAGTAAGCCTTTTGCTGGTGTCAAACTGAACTCTCTCTTGCTACAAATTAAGGTAAATATTTCCTATTTTCTCTGACCGAACTGATCAGTATCTTCTTTGTAGTAGTCTCCTGTATCTTAAAAAGTATTTTGTATTTGTTTCAGGTTAATCTCTTCTATGTTAAACACAATTCTTTCAGTCTTTCTTCACAGATAAGGGTTTTTATACATCCTACAGTTTTTGGACACTCCATTATTGATTTGAGAAAATCCCATCCATTCATGTTAGTAATTCCTATGAAACGTATTAAAGAAATATGGCCTCTACCTAATACTGCAATATTCTCTCCTCTGTTGGAAATCTGTATTTAACACTCAAGATTAAAACTTTGTCGTAACAGGTGAGGTAGTGACCAATGAATAACACAACCACTTCAGTATTGCCTAGATCATCCAAATGCTGTGTAAACCTCTTGACCTCTTGACATTGACAATTTTTGACTGGCATGTTACAGAAACTGTAAATGGGCTGATCAAAGTAAATGCAGATTAGAAACTGAAAGCTTCTTACCCACCTGACTAACTTTGTTATCATTTGCACAAAACAGTTCACGATGGATTAGGAAATTCCTATGAGGAAAAAACTCCTGTATGTTATATGAATCCTTATCTGTGTTGACATATCCAATGAGTTTTGAAAGGTAGCAAGACTGTTCATTTGTTTACTTTATAGTCTTTATCTGACATTAATTCAGTTTCAGTATTCCTGACTGTGGAAGGGATCATGGGGAACTTCTCTTTCCTTTTTTTAACTTCACTTAGTGTATAACTGGAGTTCAGGCATGTAATTTTGTCTTTTAAGGAAGTATTCAGGATTATGCAGAAGATTTGGTTAGAGACAAAATATAAATATCTAATATGCTGCTATGTGTGGTTTATTGCCTTACTCTAGGTAAGTAAGTACAGCTGGTGTGTGCTGCTTGCAAGTTCATTAACATGTTTCCTGCTGTTGCAGGTACCTCAGACACTGGCGATGCCCCTGACCTTGCTGTTCTTCCTGAAACATTATAGGGTTAGGACTTTTACTCTATTCTGACCTGCTCACATAGATCAGCATGTCATGCTTATGGCCTGTGGAGCAGAGCAGGCACTACCAGTGTACTCTGGACTCTATTGAACTAATTGTCTATTGAATGATTGTCTGTGATTGCATGAGCTTGTAACTTTGATCATGTCTTGCCATTCTCTGCTTCTTGAGGCACGATGAGATTCTGTCTAACCTTCCATCTTGAATTACCCTTGCAGGTGGTTTTATCTGGATTTTTATATTCTTCTAGAGCTGTGCCTTTTTTTTTTCCTTTTAGCTAGGGGCACTTCTTTCTTCACCTACTCTGTGACCATGTCCTGAAAATTCACTTATTCAGAACATTTCTTCTATACCTCTAGTTCATTCCAGTGCAAAGAAAAAAACCCCAGGCCCAAACAAAACAGAAACACAAAAAAACCTGCCACATAATAAGAATCTGAAATTTTCAATGTTCCTTTAATGTTCTAACTGAAATGGAAATAGTCTGCCATATTTAAACACAAGATTTAAACTTTTTTCTTTAACTAAGCAGTGAATTCCTTTATGAATGGACTTGTTCCACTAAATAATATTCAGGAGTCTAGCCATAGCTGCTGCTTAAAACTACTTAGAAACTTGGCATTGTTCCCTTCTTATTCATATTCCTTGAAAACCTTTTTCTCTCCAACTGATAATGCAGAGCAGTGAAATGTCATTCAGAGGACTGAAGTCAAGAGTCTACTTCAGATACCAACTTAGACCATAAAAACATAGCACCATCCTTCTATAGTAGGGCCAGATCTTGAAATTCCAAGTCTCAGAAATGGTCAAGTGTATGTCTTGTATCTTTTAGGCATTTTATGCAGAAGGGTGTGCATACTTGTCCTAGGACCTTTTGCTTTCAGCCATGTATTAATAGACTTTATTTACATAGCACACTTTTAAAAAGCATATATTCTAAATTGCTATGGAAGGTCTTATTGAGTTTCAAAAAAAACTCCAGAAGCCATTAAACTGTGAGTCCACATATATGTAGTGCTCTAATCTTACCCTTTGTGAAACAGTAAATGGATGTTCTTGCTGCAAATGCATCAGTGCTGCCCCGGCATAATGCTAATACATTGTCCAGAAATATAATCTTATTTAAATTTTTGTGGTTTTTTTCTCTTTCCTGCAATGTCACTCACATTCAAATTGAATACTGATTCTAAGTTTAAAAACAACCTTAGCATTTGGATTCCTGGATGTAGTATGAACTTCCTACTAAGATGTAATGTGTGAATCTGTCCAAGATACTGTAGCACTGCAAGCTGAGGCTGAATCAATTAAAAAGTAAACCCAAATCCACAATAGGCTATTCTTAGTCATACCTTTGAAATTTGTTTTAGTTCAGACTGTGTTTACAATGTTAATTTCCATCAGGAAGGGGCAGCAGACTGAAAGGTCCTTTCTGGCTGTAATTCATTTGGAGGATCATGTGGCTTTAGAAGAGATTTTTCTTTTTTGTTTGTGTTTAATTTGGGGGAAAACACTAAACATGTTTTTGTCTGTTTTTAAAAGAACCTATAATTATGTCAAAAATACCACAATGAAGAAATATTGAGTATGTATAATAGGTTTTAAATGTACTTAGCATATGGTAAAAAAGGGAGCCTGAAAAGATTTGGACAAGGACATACTAAATTAGTGCAGAAACATGTTTAACTCCTTAAAATTGATAACACTAGAAGTCCTTTCTAGTTATTTTCCCAAACCACAATGAGTAACTTGATGAAAAATATATTTTGCTTGAACAAAACTCTGAAGTGATGTAAGTATGCCAGAACTTTAGAGAATGAGTTCCTCAGCAAGCCTAGTAAGAATAGGCGTCTTAGTAATCATGGAACTTACCTAGTCTTACAGCCCTTTAAAATTAAAATCTGTAGAGTTTAAAACAACAGAAGTACTAAGGCGTGTGCCGGCGGCTGTGGCCGTGTGGGTAAAGCCGCCGCCCCTGGATCCGTGCTCCTTCTCGGAAGGACGCCGGTTCGAGTCCTGCGGGTCTCGCTCTGCCAACTTCGTCCGGGCTTGCCCCGGCCAAGGCTAGGAGCGTCCCAGGGCTAAAGGGGGTGGGGCCAGTTCCGCGCACGCTGAGCTCCATGTAATAAATCCATTCGCGCAGGCATAAAAAGCATCGTCGTTCGCGACGGCTAGCCACACACTAAGGCGTGTATGGCAAAATGTGCAACTGTAGTGCTTGGATTATTAGAAAACAGCTTTTCTGACCATTAAAATTACTTTTCAATGGAGTAAAATTATTCTAAGAAGGACTTAAAGTTTAGAGTCAGTTTGAAGTCTTTCACAGTTTTCATTTTGAAATACGGGATTATCATGATCCCAAATACTGAAAATCTAAGAAACGACTACTGAAAACTAGGAATAAAGATAATAATAAATATTGAACAATAAACTATATTAGAGTAGGAAAACTTAGTTCTAGTTTCTAAGAATTTTGTGAGGTCAGATAAGGTTAAGGTCTTTTAAGATGCATTATTAACACGCAAGGTAGTCTTCATAATTATTTTGCCACAACATCCCAATCTAACAAACTTTTAAGAGTTCTCTTAGTATCCAGAACAGACTTACTCTTCAAAATGTACTCATGTCAAGTTGCGGTATTTGATATTAAAAAAAAAAAATATAGTAAATATGTAGAAAAGGAAGAAGTTTAATATTCAGTGCAGTGAAATTTCTACTGAAGAATACCTGTGGGCAGACAATTGAATGAGCAGGACAAGAGAAAGAAGTTAATAAAACATTGCACAGATGTCTGTCTCCAGAAAAACTACTCTAAATGTATTAAGAGAACTAGTTTTACATAATTAGTGATAAAATCATGAATTAAAGGTACTCTGATGCCTGATTTTAGGCTGTTACAATACGATATAACTATCTTGACCATAAAACAACAGTTTCTGTGGAGTACCTGAAGTAGATGCCTCAAAGCAGTAAACATTTCAGCAATATAAGTTTAATTTTCCCGTGTCACTTTTTCCCCTTCTGCATTATCTCAGGGGAAATGTGACTCCTTCCTGCCAAGAGGAGGAACACGGAGAATCATCACATACACTGGGTGCAAGAACAGTCCTGCCAACTGGTCTGAATGTAAGACCTCTCCTCAGACAAGCTCTGTATATAATTTAATGTCCTGTTACTACAATCCATAGGTGGTGATCATTTTTCTTATAGTGTGTTCTCTCACCATGCTGTTTTAGGCAGCATGGTATCTGTGTAACACAAGCAAAATCATTCTCAATACTGTTGAGGGTGTATCAAGGCAGGTGTTTGACCTCCTGTGCTCTGTGCTGGAGTGGCCTCACCTTGAGCACTGTGTGCAGTTTTGGGCACCACAATATGAGAAGGATAGGAAGCTGTGGTAGAGCATCCTGAGGAGGTTCATGAAGACAGTGAAACGTCTAGAGGGGAAGTAATAAAAGTTGTGGCTGAGGTCACTTGGTCTGTTCAGCTGGAGAAGAGGAGACTGAGGGGAGACCTCATTGCAGTTACAAGTTCCTCGTGAGGGGAAGAGGAAGGGCAGGCACTGATCTCTCCTGTGTGGTGACCAGTGATGGCACCTGAGGGACTGAGGCCTGAAGCTGTGTCAGGAAAGAAGTTTAGGCTGGGTATTTTGAAAATGTTCTTCACTCAGAGGGTGGTTGGGCACTGGAACAGGCTCCCCAGGGCAGTGGTCACAGAACCAAGCCTGACCGAGTTCAAGAAGCATTTGGATAATACTCTCAGGGACATGGTGGGATTCTTGGGGCTATCCTGTGCAGGGCCGGGAGTTAGACTCAATGATCCTTGTGGATCCCTTCCAACTCAGGATATTCTATGATTCTATGACTGTTGGCTCCAAAAAGAAAGTGCTCTTAAACAACCTCTGCTCTCAGTTTCTGCCCATGCATGAAACATTTTGGTGATGGGGGTTTCTTTCACATTTGTGCTTTCCCATTGTGGATGTTTTGAACAGATGGTTTCAGTTTTATGAAATGTGTAGCAGTACCTTCCATTAAGCTCTGTGAACTAATAATTGTGTGCTTATATTTAGTAAATTGTTTGCTGTGCTACTTTTACCTGTATGAGGCACCAGGAAGGTTTCAGGAAGTTTTGCTTGCATCTGAAGCTTAAGATGACTTTTTGCATTACTATCATTGGCAGGCACTTTTTTTACCTCTAGGTTTCACTTAGTGTGTTTCTGTGAATCTCAGTTGTTTCTGTTAGTGCCTAGAAGTTTCAAATAAGGATTGGAACTGGATCGTAACTTGCATGATAGGGATGTGCATAACAAAATTCATGGCAGTACCTGGTTTTATATGTGGCTGCAATAGCAGAATCCCTTAAGTGTTCCTTTCTCTCCCTTTAATTTTTTTATTAATATATGTTGGGAGAGGTTGTTTATTCATTTTAGGCAGAAGATTGAAATCTGTATGAGCTGGCCTGAAAAAAAGCAATGTCAGGAATTTAAGAATAAACTTACCTTAATGTTTTCTAAACTTATTTTATTGAAAATGTTTTCCTGTAGTGTGAAATGGATTTTCCCTTCTTCCTTAGAGGTTTACTAAATATGGCTTATAATAATGCACTTTAAGTAACTTCCCTACAAAAGAAAAATTATGCTTATGGATGAGAAAAGTATCCCATCTTCAAACATGGTCTAATTTTTTCAAATATCTAAGAATAGATTTTGGCAGCTGCTGATCCTCTGAGGGATTCCAAATCACTTCAGAGACAGTGTGAAGCCCTGTTCGCTGTAGCAGACATTTCATCTGCCCTCTGTGTGTGTTCTGGGGCTGGATGGTCAGAGAGCAGTTACTTTTTTGGCAATTGAAGGCTTTGCTGTGTAATTGTGTTAACATGCCTGGTATTGTCGTCTTTAACTCTTCCCCATGTAGAAATTATGCCTTTGGGCTAAAAGATGGATGTGGAATTTCCAGACCAAGTTTGCTTAGCTGCTGCTGTCAGCAGCAACAACTATGCACTCATGCCTGACTGACAACATTTTCAGGCATAAAGCAGGCTCTTAAATTTCTCTTAAAGATTTTCAAACTTTTGGAAGCTTGTTCAAGGTATGATACAGTGCCTCTAATCAGGCTGCCATAAACTGAAAAGTCCCGGGCATTTCTGTGCATGGGTGTAAATCAGCTGTATCGTACAGCTGCAGTATGACCTGCAGAGGAGGAAAAGCCACATGTATTTATTTCTGTCCAGGAAATCCCAGATAAGGGTAGTAGCCCAGAATACTCATGCAACCTCTCACTTCCAAAGTAGAAACTGATCCTCCTCAGGTTCCCCTTCGTCTCCCTGATCCGGAGTGCCCATGTCAGCATCCTAAGCCCGATGCTTTCTCGCCTCTGGCTTTTCCAAATTTGAACCCCAGCTCATGCTTTGTCACACAAGCCAATCTAACGTTATGCTCTCTCCCTTCGCAGGACTGCAGGTTCTGCTGTCTCCAAAGCAAAGCACAGTCCTGCACTTTTCCTTCCCTTCCCCACTCCCATCTAATGTGTGCAAACAAGGCCCCCAGCACAATTCCCGCACTCACCTGTAGCACAGCCCCATGCCCTGTAGCCAGGGATGCAGCGTCCTCACCTACAGCACTGCCTGTACCACATGGCAGCTTCCTCCTGTCTGTGGAGGCAGAAATGCAGGTCCCAGGCAGGCTGGTTTGGCTTGGCCACGTGGCTGCAGGCAGCCTCGGACTTCGGGCAGCTTCTCAGAGCAGGAAGTTTTGTTTGCAGGAGGTTGGCCCAATAATGATGGTTATCTCGCTGCTCCTGTAAAAGGCCGAGCCTGGGAGGCACTGCGCTGGCTCAGTGCCCTTACTGCAGACATGGGATGGGGAGTGCAGCGCAGGGCACCCACAAAGAGCCCTCTCAGGCACCAGGTTGATGAGCTCCTAAAATCACATTGCGGTAAATTTGAGTACTTGGCACTAACTGGAAAATAACTATCTTAAGCTGACGTTATTTCACCTGCTAAATTGTTTCATTTGTGGAGAACTGATTATTTCTCTGTTTAGTCGTAGAAAGTGTGGAAAGAACGGTGGATTTGCTGTAAACTCTGTTATCTTTTTTATTCCTGCAATTTTTGTTTCCCTGTGTTTTAAAACAAATATTTCACATATCTATATCTCAAGACAGCACTGTGTCACCACGTCTTGCTCACCATGTAGTTCAGCCTGAAGTGGTCTGTGAAATGACTCCTGTTCAAGGAAACAGACTTAAAAAAAAGTGAAAATGGACATTTGAAATACACCATGAAAGCAGGTGCCAGGCATTTACCTGTAATGAGATTAATTTTGGCAACTGGGGAAATGCTCAGCAAGTTGATTTGTTCAGTCATGGGTTTGAAGATTGCCTCATCTGCTCTAACTCTGATAAGAAGCAAACTTTGTTTCTTCATCTTTAAAAAAAGTCAGAAACATAAGAGCTCTCAAATGTTTTCTACCAATAGAATATAACTAAATTCAGCAAATAGTAGAATAAAATATTTACACGGTAAAATTGTTCTTCGTGCACTTTGCAGTATGTTGCTTTCTCAGAGGAGTGGTGAGTAGTATTTTTTGCCTTTTCTCCCACCACTGCCTGGTATTTTCTTTTTCCGTCCCTCAAATAACAGTCAGGCCTTTCTAAATTTTCCATTAACTTCAAGTGAAGAGAAGACAGTGAATGAATTTTCTGAAGATGATCTTATGATGGAGATATACACCTTGATTGAAATATTTCAAAAAACAAACTGTTCTCCTGGTAGAAATCCATAAGAATGTTTTTTTGTGAAGGCTGTAATATCAAAGACATATTTAATATAATTTCTTGAATAAGAATATTTTTTTTCACTAAAGAAAATTATTCTCAAATGTGTTCTAAAGGTCCAAGGGCCTTGGATCAAATACTTGCTCATTCAAGTCTGAAAACAGCCCTAAATAGAGTTCAAACTCCATATTTAAATTTAAAAATGCTAAATTGAGTAACTTCTTTTTATAGAAGATACGATACCTAGCTCTTAAGTTAAACTTTGCCCTTTTTATTGCAGTGAAAGCTGCCCTTACCTAACCGTGGTCTAACCATGTTAATATATTAAGCCAAATCTAAAAATATTAAGAAGAGAAGGTAGTTTGGCACACTTCATGCTTTACGTGACTTGTTATATTTATTAACTATATATAAAGTTTCTAAATAAGCAGAAAAATGTGAAAAGCAAAGCTTAAGCAGACCTGAATTCCTTGGGGATGTGATTCCAAGGAGAAAAAGATACTCTTCAAATCTCTGTCCCTAAAAGTAAATACTCATTAAATATGCAGAAGGGAGGCATAGTTTACCCATATGTCTACTCTCTCAAGTTTCATGAGAGTCTTTGAGCTTGGATTTTCCATGCTGCCACATAAGCCAGCAAAACTGTGTGTTTAGGCTTGGTTTCCCCTTGCCTGGGAAACGGAGAAGTTATTATTAGCTATTACTACTAAAATGATATGTGATTTCAGGCCATATCAAATGTGTGACTGTCTTCCTGCTGCGCTGCATAAGGGACCAAAGCATAGGCAGGACTCAGAACCTGCTGCTGTGGAGGTTGCCAGATGTTTGTTGTTTGCCAAATTTTAAACAATTACAAAATTTCCACCATATCTTCAGAGCACAGCTTCCTTCCCTGCCCCCTCAGCCAACTCTCCCTCCCTCCTTCCTCCCCTTCCCTTGGCTTTGCCTGTAGCTGTGAGCCCTCGCTGTTCCTGCAGATCACAGGCGCTGGTTTCTGCTGACTAACAACATTTAGTTACGTTAAGGCATTTTGCAATGTTAGGTCTACAAATGCAAGCCACTGAAGGGTGGGTTTTTTTAAAGAATTTAACTAAAGCCTCTGAGTGAGGGAGAAATAATTTAAACCTTGAATATGAGCAAAATTTATGTGTAACAATTGAATACAAAGTTCATAGTTCTCAATAATGAATTGACACACATTTCAAATCCTGACAATTTCAGTATTCTTCAGAGACCAGAGTAAAGTTCAGCTGTGCTTTTCTCAGAAATCTGTAAAACAATTTCAGATCACTGGGGTTCTGGTCATATACAACCCAAAAAAGTGGAGATCAAAAGAAATAAGTCACACTGTGTAAGGTGCATGACCTTACATGAGGTTTTAAATGCATTAACTTTTTTTGATTAATGAGATAATTTAGGGTTTAATTAGAGCTAGCACCCAGAGAAGAGGCAAGAGGCTTCTAGTTAGAGAGCCAGGAGGTGGTTGTATAGTACAAGAATTAATAACTGCTAATTTTTGGTAGCAAATTTAGTGTTTTAATAATAGAGCAAGTGTTTAGATGCTATCTCTAAATTCAGAACCGACCAAACAGGTATTCAGACAAACTATTTTTATTTGTCAGTGTTTCTCAAATGAGACACAAAGGGATCTAGATACACGGATAGACTCCAGTTCACCAAAACAATGTTCAAATATTTGAAATAAGAGAAACTATTTTTGTCTGTCCACAGTCCTTCTCTTGTCCACCTGTTTGCTTGTATTATTTGACCAGGAACTAGCTTTGTAGCCTTTTCCTTGCTGTTGTCCCTGCATTGTATGGATGCGCTTCCACAGAGCTTCTGTGAAGGCGAAGCAAGACTCAGAGAAAACAGTCCTTAACTTTGCCCTGAATCATGCTGAAAGCAGCTGGCTTGCTTGCTGAAAGGAGTTAGATGACCTATGGAAAAGTTGATACACTAATCTTCAATTACAGTCTTAGATCTTCCTGTCCATGCAAAGGACCAAAATAAGATTGTTCTGGCATCCTTTTTTGTTTTTATAATCCTTATTTGTCGCTGCTTTGTTTAGCAGAGTCCGTAGTTATTATCTTAGTTCTTGTAATTTTACAGTCATTTCTGATGACCAAAGACTGTTTTGTCTGGGACAACAAATTAAACATTTCCAAAGAAAAGTGGAAGAATATGCACAAATGGTAAGTTACTGTACTGTATCAAGATTTTTAGGTGCACAGTTATCAGTCACGTTGTTTTGGTTTTGTTAGCCATGAATTGTAAAAATTTTTTTTGTAAAGAAGCCTAGCTTTTGTTAAAACCTGAAATCACTTTGTGGGAAGTATTGGTGTCTCATTCCACTGTGCATTGGCTGGTTTAGGCTATTTTGTTCCTATTCTGTCACTTTTGACTGTCAGATAAATTGGATTATTCAGTACATTGCCTTCCCATTGAACCTTTGTATTTCTCCTAAGGTATTGTATACTCTCAAAGGAGATTTTGATTTTTTTAATTGTGAGTTCTTGATTTAGAGGTGATACGAATCTTCTTTGGGAGATACTTCTTTGACTCTTAGCATCTTGTTTTGAAACAAGCTTTGAAGCACATGTGAGGAATACCTCACTGAGCTTTAGCTGTATAGTTTCATAGTACAGACCTTGCAAATATGAACTTTGAAAGAAAAGTAGACATTATCAACACTATCTGAAAAATAACTACCTGACAACTTGCACTGTTACCAAAATCCTGAGATTTCAATGTAGAAAATCCTTTGGCTTCCAGGAGCTAGGCTTGCTTGCAGCTGGTACTTGTTGATGTCTTCTCTGACCAAGTACTGTACCTCCAGATGCCCCCAGAAACTCTTTCCTATGGCTTGACTCTTCTTGACTGTGTGCTTGGGCAAAAGAAAATTCTTTTCTCAAAGATGCCTCTGAAATAGTCTCGATACACTGAGATGGCAGTGGATGCAAACTCTCGGTACAGTGAATCTTCTTTGATCTTCTCAACAACTATTTTGCAGCAGCTGTTAGTTGACATGCTGTTGCTCTTTTCCTTCAAGAACATGGGTATGTGAGAGCAGTGCTTCCTTAGGCAGAGAAACTCTAACAATAAGCAAAAAGAAAAACTGGTTTTTCTTTTCCTCTCTTTTGCCCTCTCTTTGGCAGTTATAATACAAAAGAGAATTTTCCTCTCTTTTTTGAGTTTTGGAAGTTATGACAAAAGCAGAAAACCAGAACAGGTAAAAAGACAAAATATTTGGGGATCTTAAATAAGTATATTTTTCAGAAGCTATATTAATGAATTGCACACATTACTTGGAGGGGAGTTATGAGTGTTTATATGCTTTGCCTTTCTCTTGGAAGCTAACCAAGAGCTTGAAGTTGTAAGGGTTTATAAATATTCCTTTCCAATTCAGTTGTTAATAATTGTTTGCTAGAGTATAACTACTTTCTGAAAAAATGAAAATGTACACCTTATTAAAATATTCAATTGTGATCACTTGAGCAAACATTTAAGAAATATAAGGCTGAATAAATTAGTAATATTTAAGTATTATTCTATTACGTGAGGTTTTCTCATACTTTTAGTTTTGTGAAATTAATAAGTATGTCATTCCTTGGTGACTACCTAAATAATACTTTTTTATGTGTTGGTTTTAATGTAAATTTCTCATTCTTTAACATTCATAATGCACATTTGGAGTCTTGCCGCTGCAGATTCAGGCTTTCGTGTTGGATTCCTTCACTTTTTAAGTGAGTCTACACGAGCCACATCACACATGCCCATGGGACTTAGTTACCACTGAGACCACTGAGTTACTCAGTGATTGTGGCTTTAGAGGTGCAGTGCTACGGGTATGTGGCAGAGTACCAAGAGCTGTGCACAGATGAGAAATTCTTAATTTAACAGTTCCTCTAATTTTGGTGTATATAAAGGTTAAAATAACATGCACATTAGGATTATTGTTAATCCAGAGACTGTGAAACATGGTCTCTTAGTAACCTGGTGGTAGTAGGGAAGAAGGTCAGAGTAGAGCCACTCAAAAATACACTGGTTGCCCGAGTTGAACTCATGTTGACATTTAAATAGGGTGTCATGTTCCACAACAGATGAGAAACAATGCTTGGCAAGGAGACCATTTCAAGAAGCGTACAGGAAAATGGGTCTACTTTCTCTTTTCCCAGTGGTGGAGGAGCTATTTTGGTGCTGGAAACTGTTCCTGTGTGAAGCGTATGGGAAAGAAATAACAAAAGTATGCTGAACCTGGAGAGAGAAAAAGTTATTTCACAGAGGGTAGTGCAGAACAACCTTAGGGGGGTGTACTTTTGCATGGGGAGACTAGAACTTGGCCATGTGGCAGGAAGCAGCTTTGGAGAAGAGTAGTGGCTAAAATCTTAAAAAGACTGGACTTTAGGAAAGAACTCACTTGGAGGAAGTAAAAGTAGCTGCACTAACTTCTGCTTCTGCAGGAGTTCTGGTGGTATTCCACAGCCAAGTCATTGGCAGTAGTAGAAATAGCAGGGGTTAATCGTTAACTGGTTTGCCATTTGTCTGATTTTAACATGCTGCTGCCAGAGCAATGAAGTATATTATGAATAATATAACAAAGCAAATATTTGTAATATTTTTACTGCTAGCCCAGGTGTGTGTATATATGTATGTATATGTGTATATATATATAGCTATTCTGTTACCCACATGTGGGACATAACACTTTAAAACTGTATAATTAGCCTATCACTTTAAGTAACAGCTTGAGATACAAGCTGCTTCTTTGCTTAGATTACCTTAGATATTCAGTCAGCAGACTGATAACTTAAAACTTGATTTTCAAACCGTACTATTTTCTCCTTGTTTTCTAAATAGATGGTTAGTAAGAGTAAAATCTTGGGCACGTTGTGGTCAGTAGAAGCTTTTCTTTGTCTTTGGATATAGAAACTATTTATCTAAGCATAGGGTAACTCTGAGCAAACTGTGGGAAAAACTGACTGGAGAGTCCATTTTCTAGCTTTCCATGACAGGAGTACTTAGTCTCTTTGCTCTTGTATCCTGTGATGTAAGAAAGCAGGATCATGAGAGTCAGGAAAAGTTTCCTGAGAGTTGTAAGGATTCAGTCTTCAGTTTATGAATTCTGTTCCTGGGTAGTAGCTCATTCCTTTATGTTTTTAACTTGCACAACTTCATGCCAAGGAGAGCAGGGAGCTGATGTTCAGGTGATGAATCCATAACCATGGTAGAGTGTCTGTCATAACATCTGGGTACTGTATAAGGCCAATCTCTTTCAGGAGGAATCAGTTTGAGCTTGTCACAGAAGCAGGAGCTGCCTGAGTTCAGCTCAATAACCATATTGGGCTGTTTTTAACAAGATTTAATAAACTTTGACAGGAGCAGGTGGAGGATAAATCAGTGAGACATCCAAGAGCAGGGCTGTAAGTAAGGCAAAATTGCTGGATTGTGAGAACATGCCTTCTAGTTAGCCTAAGAGGTTTTTCATACTGATGCTTTTAAAAGCTGCCTGATTTGAGGTTATTTTGACTATCAATGACTCCTGGGGTTTTTTGTAATGCTAGCTTTGGACAATGTTTTCTGCACATCCCTGATACATGTGTTGCTTCAAGTGTTGATGAGCGTATTGATTTGATTTTCAATTCTTATCCTTTTTTTAAAAAAACATTTTATAACCTCAAAATAAACCCCTCAGTTTGAACGTGTATTTTTCATATTTTCTCAGCCCTGAATAAGGGGTAATGTTAGGATAAAAAGGGAGAGATTATGCAAAAGAAGTTCAGTAATTTGAAATCCCCATGTTGTAAGACTTTGCTTGGTTTGTTTTGAAAGCTAGTCCAATCAAATTAAAAGCAGACAAAACTAAATTTGGTTCAAAGTTGGCTAACCTCAGGTTTCAGCAGGAGCTGTGAAAGCCAAGTTTAAATTGGGACAGGAAGGGAGGGAATGTGGTCAATAGCCTTAAAGTTGAGCATTTTAAATAGGAAATCTGTTTATGCCTCCAATAGCACTTGCTGTTCTGATTTGTTTAGAATAGCTAAAACAATTCAGAACAGTGGAGTTGCCTGAGGCTTTTCTGGCTGGGGTTGAACTAAACTTTGTTGGAAATTTACGCTCATCTCCAGGCTTTGATTCATCCAGTTAAGTGCTGTAAGTGATTCCTATCTTGATTAAGGCACCATTTTGCCATTATTTTCTTCATTTTCCAATATTGAGCAAAGCATCAATATTTCCTAGTCTTAAAAGCACATTATATAACTTTTTCCATCTGCTTTTCTAAGAGTAGTTCTGATTTTATCATAAATATTAAAACACTGTTTCAAGGCAGTAGTAATGAGTGTAATATGGGATCATAAAAAGTAAGAATCACAAGAGGTTTTTCAGAGGGAAATATGCTGATGTTGCTCTCTGCTGAAATGTGGCAGGGTTAGTTTGGCTTATTTTTGATAGGACAACCAAAAGAAAGAGTGGTCACTCAGAAAGATGAAAACTAAGGAGAACATAATTGCTAAATCAAGATTTTTGTCTGGGATAAACACCCTCTCCCTCCAAAAACCTGCACTGAATTTTATACAGGCAAGGCCTGTGCATTATTTATTATATTTCTTTTCATTCTTTAGCTTAACCTCCTTCTTCATCCTTCATTCTTACATCTCTTCTTCCCATGTCCCCACTCCAAAATGCCAAGGCTTTCAACAGGGCAGTTCTCACAGCAATCTGCACAACAATGGAAACGCTGCTGACTTAAAGCATCATCTTTGCTGGTTCACTAATGCTCCTAGCTGGCTAGTTCATTGATATATATAATACATCGTGTTTATACATGTACAATTTGTATAATTTGTGCAAGACGTTGTATTTATGTAATTCAGGCGAATAGTGGGGACAGGAATTCTATTCAAATTAGTGCATTAGAAATTCAGGGGCTGCTGATGTGGAAGAAAATAACCACATCCTTTTCTCAAATAGCAAAACTAAATCTGCAACAAACAAATTTGGCAGAAAGAATACATGCATATGCAATTAGGATCGATAAACCCTTAATTTACTTCATACCAAGTTGAATTTCATACATTTACTACATGGGATGCTCTCAATCCAAACCAGATCTTGCATCTTTGGGACCACTTTGCAAGTTCCTGATTAGAATACTTTAGATATCTTTAATATAATTGTAGACAAATCTTAAGACTCAACACCTCTTTGTAATCTGACAGCTATAATGAGAAGATGTGCTATATGTTAGGAGTCATAGCCCAGAATTTGCAGCCCAGATGTGGAGCATTCAAAGGACTTGTGATGATAGTTCATGGTTTTCC
The DNA here is from genome assembly GCA_013400415.1 of Scytalopus superciliaris. Lineage (NCBI taxonomy): Eukaryota > Metazoa > Chordata > Aves > Passeriformes > Rhinocryptidae > Scytalopus > Scytalopus superciliaris. The sequence continues at coordinate 505,635 of VXBX01008415.1, read as the reverse complement.
AGAATGGTGAGTTTCATACAAGTCAGTGACAAGCATGTGAGACACGTACACGTGCCACCTTTGCTCTGTCCCTCAGTGCTAGCAGCAGTTTGGACGTTTTTGTGGCAATACTGCAGCCACCCTCCAGCTCTGTTGAATGGTGTGGGGAACAATTGGAGTAAGTTGGCAGAGCTGGAATGTGATGCAGAAGATCATGCATATGTTATGAAAAGATGTGATTTCATAAACCTGTCAGCAGTGAAGGGGGGTGATGGTGGTTTGTAGGCTTAATGAGACGTTAGTGAAAAGTGAATTGTTAGTAGCATAGGAGTGAAGAAACTGTGAAATTTGTCAGGTGTTTCATTCTACAGGGAAGAACATGGTACATATTGACAGTATTTAGATTTGCAGTCCCTGAGTACCAGAACTTTAGCACCAGAATTTTCTATGAGCTTGCCCTAGATCATGAAACATATGTTGGTCAGGAAGTAAAACTATGCAAGGGTCAAGGCGTTTCTAAAGAATAGCCAAGTCCCTTATATTCCCTCTCCCCACCACAGCCACCAACCCTGCTCCCTTTCCTGGTTTTACCAGTAACAGAGTGTGACACTCACATTGAAGAGCAGGGAGGTGATCTTAAAGAAATTTAAAAGGAAACTTAAAGGAAAGGGTTACTCCAATCTTGCACTCAAGGGAAGGGAATATGGAGCTGACAAGCATTCCTCCCACTAATATTCCTCTTCTGTCAAATACCTGTATTATTTTCTTTGTCATCTGGATTCTCTTCATCCGGATAAGGATCTTCTCTCTTCTCCTTTCTTCCCTCCACCTGCACTAAATTTTACTGTGGCTGAGCATCACCCTTTCATTCCCATCGTTTTTCACTACAGCTCCAATCCCTTTCCTTATTAACCCTTTTCTTCACTCTTTAATATTCCTAGCCCTGCAAGCACACATTCACAGATGCAGTTTTTCTTTTCAAAAGTAATTTGATTCTTAAGAATTTTATTATGTTCTAGCTTTTCTTCAAAATAAAAGTATACAAGTGCCAATTGTAGCATTTTTCTTACTGTTTTTCCATTTTCTGCCAGTCATGTTATGCAAACTGATACTGATTGAGCACAGTTCAAATTCAGTGCTCAGCCTGTCTCTTCCATCCACTCTGCTGAAGTGAAAACTGATAAGCTAGAAATTCATTTGGATATATAGTTTTTGCAGATGCACTGCCTTGGGAGCATGAAGCATGTGCCTGTGTTAATATTTGGACTTGAAGTCTTGTTTTGTCTTTGCTTTTTTGACTGTACAGTGAATGCTATACTCTAAATCCAGGGGAAAGTGTTGAGATAAAGAACGTTTTCACAGTCTGAGCCATGGTTTGAAATGTCACCTTCATATTGCAAGAAAAAAATAGCAACATTTAGAAGAATTACATTTGGGAGGGGAAGGATGAAGGTAGCTGTATCTCAGATTTACATATGCGTTTAATTATAGGTGCTCAAGTTAAGAACATTATTATTACCAGTTTCATCTCCCTCTCCTTGCCCTGGTTCCCAGTAAATGTGCCAACTTTGGAGCAATCCAAAAAACCCATATATTTTGTTTTGTTTTCTGATCTGTTGGAGAAGTACCCTTTTGCATAGAAGAACATTATCTGTTCACATATCACCGTGGAAATTTGACTTTGTGGAGACAATGAGAAGGTATTTTCGTTTTGGGGGGTTGTCAGCTGCTAAATGTGTAAAAAAATTCTAAGAACAATCTCCAAAATTTCTCTTTGTGTAATGATGTTAATGATGCTTTTGGTCTTTCTGGTCAAGCAAGCAATAAACGCAGAAAAAGTGCTTGGGTGCACTGGTCTCCTCTGGACGAGGCAAGGGCACATTTTGGGAGCACAGTTTCTGCAAAGGGAAGTAATATCTCACTCATTTTCTAGCATTCTTTGAATGTGTTTGGAGAGTAGTGATGCAAAGATAATCAGCAGACAGTTTTTTCCTGTTTGAAGGGCCTTTTCACAAGTTTTATTGTGGCGGGGTGTCAACTAGGTACTAAAACCATCACACAGAGTGACAGATTATTCTAATAATATGAATATTTTGTATGTTTATCTGTTTTAACAACGGATTTACAAGAAAGTTTTACATCTTTATATATCTGACAGTAGGCAAAGAAGGTATTTTGGCTACACAAATCAAGAAAAGGCTGAGGAACTTGGAAAGGAACCAAGCTAGGGGAATCAGCTGGAAGATTTCTGCATTTTTGTCATCAGAGAGCCTGTAATTTTGGCACAGTTACAGAAAGTAAGGATTGAGGTTTTTTGCTTTTGAGACATGTAGTGGTATACTGGCATTTCTTTTTTTCTTTTTTTTTTTAATAGTACAGAATTTTCTCATTTTTGTGTCCAAAAGTAGTTCAAAAACCTGTGATGACATTTTAAGCTCTCCTCTCAAGAACACCCGTTTGCTTTTTACAGCTCTTTATAGGTTTGTTTTGGGTGGATCTCAGCCTTGTTTGTCTATGCTGGTTGTCCCTTGAATAATTTTAACTTTAATATGTGTGGCACATGGCATTTCAGCTACTCTCTCACAGTAGTGCTCACACCACTGCTTGTTCAGCATCTCTCTTGTTGCATGTCTTCCCTGATTAATGCAGTTCTGAGTTCTGGCCAGGTGCATATTTCTTCAGTCTCAGTTCCTCTTGATGGTTTGCATTAAACTTCCCTCCATTGCACAGTTATCTCTGTTACCTACTGAGCTACCAAAGCTTTTTTGGAATTAGAATTTTGCCTCAAATTCTTATATTAATACTAATTAATATTAATTCATACCTGTGCTGTTGAGTAACATGCAAGCTAGAGCTGAAACAAATAATCAGTAAATAGATTAGAGATGCCTCTTCAAATGTCAGTAGTTTAAAATTCTATACATATGCATCTATAGATTGAAAGAGAAAATTTGGAGCCTTCCTTTGATATCAGTACTAGAGATTCTAGAGATGATATTTGTAGAGACTATTTTGGAAGAGGGGATCAAAAGAATGTTGAAATTAAATATTAATGAAATCAGGAGGTATGTAGGAAAAATTCTGCCACCTCCAGCCTCAATGGTTGTCAGGTATTCTTCAGAGACTAAGAAAAAATCTGGTGGCTGATGAATGGTTTCATTTTTTTAAATTATAAAACCTTGATTGATTGCCATGGTGGTTGTCTCCTTATGACCTAATTTACCTTTCCTCTTTTCTAATTCAGATCTTAGTCAGAATTGCATAATTTACTAAGTACAGCAAATATAGATTCAAAATAAATTTCTAGGTGGGCTAGTTATGTCTCAAAAAGATAGAAGAAAGAGAGATGCACTTCATCAGGAGCAAGGCAAGAGGACACAGGCTCAAGATGTGCCAGAGGAGGTTCAGGCTGGACATCAGGAAGTATTTCGTCACTGAAAGGGGGGTCAGACATTGGAACAGGCTGCTCAGGGAGGTGATGGAATCACCATCCCAGGAGGTGTTCAGGAAATGACTGGACATGGGGCACTTAGTGTCATGGTCTAGTTGACAGGGTGGTGATCAGTCAAATATTGGACAGGATGATCTTGGAGGTCTTTTCTAACCTTAATGATTCTATAATTCTGTGGTATGTGTATTAATGAGTCCATATTTGTACTGACTTGTCTTCCCTGGGTCTGCATGAGCTTCTTCTGTGCTGCCTTAAGTCATCTCTGACCCATCAGTTCTTTCCCTTTCTGCATTCTCATACTTTTTAATGCCCTGTTGTTTGAAAGCAAGTCACCTGGAGCAATGGGTCATAACCTGTTTTTTAGCTGAACATCAGCTGAAAAAATTTTCACCTTTGTTCATTTGGGGCATTTGGGCTTTTTTAGTCACAGAAAAACATTTTGCAGGTGACCTGACTAAATTCAAAACAATTAAATTAACTATATTTATCTTCATAAAGGGAAGTCTGTACCTACCTGTAATATCCCAGCTGGTCAAATCGTTGGCATCATTGGAGACTCAGGTGATACTGGAGATAGAGGATGTACAGTAACATGTGCAGCATGTTGATAGAAACATTGATGGCAGATTAACTGTGTAGGAAATGTATTTGTGAGAGGTGGATAGATTAATGCTGAGGTTAGATGACCTCTCCAGAAAGCAAAAGAGACTGGAAATGGAGAAACCAGCAGCAAGGCGGTGGGGCAAGTACCTTCCTTAAGAAGTGTGTCTGTGGTTGCAATAGTGATGCAGTAGGGTAACAGGGACACCTACCAGTTCTGTGCTGCTATAATGAAGTTAGCTAGTGAACTGCTGCTTACCACAAGTTCAGGCATACCGAGATTTAGTGGGTGAGGTCTCTGTTCACAAAAGTCACTGTCTTAAGGTTGTATACCCTCAGCTTAATCACACTAGAACTTCAGCTGCCACCACTGTTATGTCAGGGTGACCATACTAAACCAGAACTAACTAAATGTTTGGCATCAAGAACTCCAAAATCTTGCAGTTTTGAAGCAGACTGTTGAAGTCTTCTTCACAGTGTGATTCTCCTGCCTGCACTGTGAAAGCTTTCCTTGGTGAAAATAGTTTGAATGTGTAAATACAGCTCCAAGATAAACAGTTAAAATTCTCACGCTGTACAACATTGCATTCTTCACCTTATAGCATGTTTGGCATTCACCTTGCACTATAGGTGGTGGCTAAATCCCCAAAATAACTGATGATTTATTATTTTTCCTTTAATTTTGGCAGAGACTTTAGGGAGCAACTGTTGTTGAAACTAGTCATTTTTTTGGATTTGAGAACCCACAATTGACAGCACCAATGGCACCTTAGAGCAATGATTTACTGCTCTTCAGCTTTTTGCATAGTATTCAGCTTTACTATTATAACTGAAGAAGTTACTTGTAAGCAGGGGAAAATTGAACACGAAAAAAAGTTTCATGCAACTTGAGAACTCATTTTTTTTAATGCGATCTACAACTTGAAGCCCTTTTCATGTGTTCTGCAGAAACCACACTGCTGTGAATGGAGATGCTCATCTTTCAGCTAGAACAGTCCACATGTCCTGAAGTGTCTGTGGATGTCTTAGGCAGCATAATCCCTCTCTGTCAAACAACCAAGCACATCTTCTGTGGCCAAAGTGCAAACTCTTGCATTTCAAACTACATATGCTTTTGGTCCTTGAAGGAAACATGTAACAGCTTGCTGTCCGGTAACCGAAGTGTGCCAAACATATGGCAGGGGAATATTTTTGGACCCATAAGACATGTGGCACTGCAGTCACTGTGAAGGAAGAAGGGAGAGAACTGCACAGAAGGGGTGACTGGAACAGGTCCTCTGTGGTTCACTCCTTGCTCCCACCTAGGGGAGGAGAGGGAAGGGCTTCAAGGCTGATGCTATCTGCTGTCTTGAACTAGGCTTTTAGAGGGGACACCCCTTGGGTGTGCTTTGCAAGCGTGCTTGTATTAGTATGGCTTCACTGAAACCTGTATTTTAAATTTATTTTTTAAATTTGATGTTGCCCTGGTCTGAAGGGCCCTGTTAATTTTTATCAGAAGTAATGCTTTAAGAGAATGATTGATACATCCTGTTTTATGGACCTGTAGCACAATTGTTGATGACATTTTGGCAAGAGCTTTTTGTGCACTAATTTGGAGGGATTTGTCATCTTCTTGCTACTGTTCTGGGGCTTGAATCTGTAAAGAATAACACAGCTAGTGATCTGCAATAAAATTCAGGTTGGTCTTTCCTTCTTTAGAGAAATGATTTATAAATGTCCTTGTTGCCAAGCACTTCATAACTATGTAAGTGGGAGAACCTCTCAGTGACATACCTTAATAGCAGAATTAATGATGTTTGAACTTAAGTCTGTTTGTTAAGACTTCATTAGCTTTTCAGCTGAGAAAGTGAGTGGGGGAAAATGCACTCCAAACACGAGTTGTGCACTGGGGCACACCAGGAGACAAGGAGCTAGCCAAGGCCCCCATAGCACTGCTTTCTCACTACTAAACTGCTGTTGTTTCTTTCACAAGTTACATATCTTGTGGGTTCTTTTCATCTATTAGTTTATATCTGGACTGGATATTTTTGTTGTTTTAAAGTCTACGTGTATCTGATTACCATGAAAACTGGTTGTGTGTCTTTTTTTTCAGGTTTCTGTAATGCGTTTTCATGACTGAGGATAAAACACATAAGCTAGTTTTACACAGTGGTGAGTCCTTAGAAAATCCTGTTTAGGGTTTGGTTTTATTTTGATTTTGGTTTCAATCTGTCTTTTTCCTAAACACTGAAATGTGACTGATTTGGAAGACTGCTAACCATTTCACTGTGTTGAGGATGGGTAGCCCCTATATTAAACTTTTTAATAGCCTGCAGCAATTTTTTCCAGTTTTTTAGGACAAGAGTGGAATTCACTACTGTGTATTACAGTACTGAGTTTTATTTGCAGAAGAGCCCCCTTTTAGTGAGAGTAAATTCCTAGTGCTAAGAGACAAAAAATTGTATTTTACTGTTTTTACTATTTGTCATGTCCTCAGACAATTTGTTTGTTGTGCTTGATCATCACGGGGTCTGTTAGATCATCTAATTGAAAAAAAGGGAGTTTGTTGTCCTGGAACCTCTCCAGAAGTTTTGTTCCACAGCCAAGTCCCTCCTGTGCTCTAACTCTGAGGTCATCACCATAAGTCGTGTTTATTATGTTTAATTTGTTTCCCTGTTGCACACTTGGAATCTAAAAATTCGTAGAAAATATATAATACAAAGTGTATTTTAAAAATAACAATGTAAATATGTCTCTAAGGTTAGTCACCTGGCCTTCAGCCTTAGGTTGAAGGTTACTCGCTCTGTACTTGAAGTGAAATGCACTGATAATCATTGCTTCTAAGATATAGATAAGGTACTGAACAATGGGGAAAGTGTTTTAAAATGGATATATACTTCGTGGAAAAAAATTTCAGAAGTCTTTGCTTTTCATGTTTTCACATCTGACTTTTTCAGGAACAGTAAGACACCTCACAACATGCTCTGTGTATTAACATCAGGCTTGTATGGTATATACCTTTGCTTTTCTTCACCATATCCCAATTTCTTCCCTCAGCTGCTTTAATCAAGTTTTTCTTGAAAGTGTATTTGAGGCTAGGGTGTGTCTGTTTTTCTGTTGTTCGAGATCATTCGAAACCTAATCTGCCTTTTAAGAGATGCACTCAGAAATGGGGTTGCTTTTCAGAATTTTATATACTGATCTATGAGCAGAAGTTTTTCAGGAAACAGAAATCTTACTTACTGTTTCTTTTGACAGAGATTTTTATGCCCCATAAATCAGGAAGGAGAGTTTCAAAGGGCTAGTTCCTATCTTTATGTAATTACATGTTCAGTGCAATCTTCTGAAACGTGTATCATCGGTATCAAAAGAGCTGACAGCTTTTATCTCATGCGCATGAAAAGTTGGAGGCAGGGGGTTTTAAAGTTGATATTGTTCTTTTATGATGGTTATGAGTTCTCACACAACTGCGTGAAATCATCTATATGATTTCCTGCAAAACTGATGCTGCTGGCATTGATTGTTGCAGTGGATGGCAGGTATTGAAGAGTTCTCAAGCAAGAACGTACAGAGCAGAGGAGTGGCTTGGGGCGGGGGGGGGGGGGGGGGATTTAAAAAAAAAAAAAAAAAGGGAGAAATTTATCAAAGAAGGCATCTATAAGAATTAGAGAATGTAATCTTTCATAAAATGATGCGTTAGTCCTGAAACTAGACTTGGAAAGCAAGTAAAGGAGATGAGGGTGCAGAAAGAAAAGGACAGTAGTATTGCTTAATGCACTTACTTTCTATTCTAAAGTTAGCTATCTAGATAAAAATGTCAGTGGTATTACAGAGTAATTGTAGACCAGGATGTATTCAGTTTGCTCCAGCTGCCTGACCTTGCCTAGCTGTTGACTGAAATGAAACAAGCTGTGTTATGATCAGCACTTTGTCTGGGCTGCTGTGGAAGGTTATATGAACCCCCGTTGGTGTCTCTATAGGTTTTCTGGGCTATTTGTACTGAATCCTCTTTGTACTGAATCCTGTTTGTACTGAATCCTATTTGCTGCACATTTTTGAAGCTCAAAGCAAAACAGTTCTGTGTGCTTAGCTCTGCCATGCCTCTCAGAACACCTGGAATAATTCATATTTGGGCTGTCCGACCCATCAGGAGCTAAAGATTAAAACTGGAGTGCAGCTGCTGTTCCAGCAAGCAGCCTGGTTAGGGAACAGATTCTTTGCGTAGGTCATCTAATCACTGGGCTGTCTGTCATTTTACAGTGTAACCAGTCTTGCTAAACATATGCTGACTTTGAGTAGCTTGAAATTAAGTCTTCTGGCATTTTTAAGTAGAAAATACAAATCCTTCTTTTTCTGGCACCCTCTTTCCCCCAGAAAGGGAGTGTCTAAGAGGTCCATCTTGCACACTGAAACTGCATGACAAAACCTGCAGTAATTCATGTGGATTCCAATCACACATATTAACAGATTCTATGACCTTAATGTCTTATTTTCATGTTTGAAAGTGGTTCCTCATGTATTATAAGTTTAGCTGCTCTCATGTAAAGGTCTATCTGTCTTCTGCCTTGTGAGATTTTTGAGGACATGTATGCCTGCTCTGTAAGTGGGTTGACATGGTTTAATATTCTTTAATACAAGCTATGGAAGTTGGGAGCAATAGTGAAGAAGAGCTCAGAAATAAAAGTAACAAGAATGCAAAAGAAAATGGAGGGTAGAGCTGCAGAACAATGGCTAAAATTTCATAATGTCTGTTGTAACTTCATTGCAGCACTCTACAGTGATCTTTTTGAAGTTAAAACTGATGTTTATCTGAAATACTTTGGCTTGGGTATATGCGTCATCTTGTGCACCTCATAGAAATACATACAGATTTTGAATATTCTCTGTCTTGCCTTGTGATGACAGGCGTGGTCATTTGGAGGAAAAATGTCTGAAGTATGATCAGGCAATCTTTATAGGCCTTGGATCCGAAGGGGCAATTTCCAGTACGTTCAGCAGACTTCCCCAGAAACTCAGCCAGTGAAGTGAATACTCTGTTGGCGTTTGGGTGCTGGGGAGTCCATGATAAAGATTGATTATGATGCTAACTTTAAACGAATTCTCTTGAACATTGCTAGGCTCCCAGAAGAACTGGTAACCAGTAGCAGGCTGCTGCCATCATCGAAACACTTTTTAGATCTACACCCCGTCCCTGAGTTGTCTTGCTAAAAAGCAGTGCTGCAGCTTTGGGCTGGATCAGTCATCCTGCTGCACCACCAGTGCCCAGGGCAGTAACAGTAAGGCTAATCTCTGAGTTACCCTTCCAGATCAGTCCCAAGAACTGTGTTTAGTGTACTTTTCAGATGAAGTAAAACTTTTAAAGGCTCAGCGTTCATTTTACCATTTAATTTCTTAATTTTAAACTCAGAAAGCGATTGCTTCTGAATTTGGATGCAATATATGCTGTTCATACACCTCATTCATTCACTCACACACGGGACAGGCACACAAACAGAGCAAAGGTTTATTTTTGGTGGGGTTTTCTTTTGGTAGAGAGAGGAGGTGAAAGGAATGAGAGAAAGAAAGAATAATTCTAAAACTGTAGAAAAGAGAGACATAAGAGGTAGCAGGAAATTTCGCAGTGTATATATTTTGTCAGTAACAAACCAATAACATACTTACTACCTTAGATTTTTTGTTGCATAATTCTACATGGAGGAGAGGGAAGCTCTTATCTGCTGCTTGCTTTTCATGTTTATTTTAAGGAAAATTTGGGCTTACCTCAGTGTGTTGATAGGTAAGTGCTAATTTTCATATGTGTTGGCATCAGTGCACATAAAGCATTTTATTCAAATTGTACTAGCTTGTAATTGTGGTAGAATTTAGAGGGGGAGGAATTTAAACAGACCAAAATGCCAGCTTTTTTAAAAAAACAGTGTATTTTCACAAACCCTGTAGTGAATACAGAGTAGTTTACAGTTGAAGCATTTTTCTTCTTCCACCTTCGTGAAGCATCACTAAAGGTGGGGTTGCTTGCATGAGATGCGAGAATGTGAATTGCTTGCCCATATGGATTTCCTCATTGCCTGAGGTCATTGAATGTCTTATTGACCAAATTGTACAGCACTGTATTGAAAGAACTATTCCTTTTAAGTGAAGAAAAGTATTAAAATATATTAGGATTAACTTCTTAAGGAAAAAAGTGAATTCATCAATACCACTAGAAATGATGAATCATCAGCAGAGGTGCCAAACTGCACACAGAAGTTCTCTTGCTTGCTGGAAACCAGCAAGTTTGACTGGTCACCAGCTCTGCACGTTTACTTTCCAGTTATTAACACACAGCTGAGAATACACTAGTTTTGGCTTGCTGCCATGCAGTGCAGTTCCTCAGCTGTATTTCCTGCTAGTAACCTTTCTTCCATTTCACAGTGATTTCTGGGCAGTAATTATTAAATCTCTAGATGAACTCACCTTGAATCCATTTATAGACTGTGAAGAGAAATAGGCATTTCAAGGGAGGAATTGATTAGATAATAATCTAATAATTTTTGTAATTAGAATTTAAACATCTGTGTTAGAATGAGATGCATTGCATCCCCCTTTTGACTTATTATAAGAGTCAGTCTTTTTTGCTGCACTTGCTTAACATTGTTATTGATGGTAAGAGTTTGGCATAATCTGTACCACTTTAACCCTTAGTGGATATAACATCACGTCTTTACTGTGCATGATTATTGCAAATTTTCTGTCTGGCCCATAGCAGAGGTTCCTCTTCTTATCATTGATATGGCCTTAATCCCCAAAATGTTCAAGTGGGCACATTTCAAGCATAAGCTTGGAATATGTAATAATAATATTTAACTCTGGGGTCAGAGTTTTCATGTACCAGGTACATAAAAAATTTTAAATTAAAAAAAACTGTATAGTGTACATTTGGAATAGAGAAAGCTAAAAAAAAAACTACATTACTGTAGTATTGTTTATAGATAGTATAGCGTTGCTTTGCTTAGTTTACAAGTAATCCAAATACTTCAGAGTATTGCTCAGTATAAAAAATCCTTTTTAAGTAACCGTCATGATTTCAACAGCAAACAGAGCAGTCATCTGCTAAGATTTATTTCTTAAAATTGGATAATGTATTTTTTTAAAAAAAACTCTTAATAGTTATGTAGCATTTGTATTCTTATGTCTGTCAATATTTTGAATTTTTGAAGCCCAGTCTATCCATTCAGTCTTTTTCAAACAGGCACAGGAAAGAATCATAGAATGGTTTAGGTTTGAAGGGACCTTAAAGATCACCTAGTTCCAACCCCCTTGCCATGGGCACAGACACCTTCCACTAGACCAGGTTGCTCCTGTCCCCATTGAAGAAACTCATGGCAACAACATACCATAAATGTAAGCTCCAACACTACATAATATATATTGTACACTAACAAGAATTCAGGTTTCCATAGGGAATTGAAATGAATAAAGAGTTCACAGGAAGGGAAATACAGAATTTGGCAGTACTGGAAGTATTTTGCCACAGCAACAGTTTTTTGTTAATCTTTGACTGTGTGCTCTGTGCAGTTAACAGAAGACAGCCATTGGTTCATGCTATAAATCACATAAAATTTTAGAAATAACGTATGAAAAGTAACCAAGCTAAACTTGAAAATTTAGGTGCTTTACTCAGTTACATCTTTTTCTCTTTTCTACTTACCTTCTTGCAGGGTATAGAGAGAAATAATCTGACCATTCAAAGAACTGTAAATAGCAGAGAGGTAACTTGGGATAGGAAAGCAGTATGGTAAAGGCATGAGGAGATTCACAGATAGCGGGGAGGCTATTGTTTGCTGACACAATAGAAGGAACAGGCTCCAAAAGGTGTGTGGATGTCTGCCATCTTCGGGCTCCTTTCCCTCCGCTACATGGGACTTCCACAGCAGAAACAGCAGCTTGCCATGATAAGGTGGAAGCATGATGAAAGGGACCTCTCCATCCCCAGGTCCCCCCTCTCCCCCTGGACAGCTGGGCAACTCTCTGAGCTGGACCAGCCTGAATATTGCTGTTATTTTCTGCAGTCATGCTCTTAACAGAGCTAGGCTCTTCTGGCAGCTCAAAACTCTGCTTTTTTTCCTGTCTCAGTTACACATGGCTCTCTGTATCTCAAGACAATTATTAGATTAGGTAAAATGGTTCACATTGTAATATATTAAATACTGTTATCTAGTCATGGGAAAGCTCTCTTACACTTCTCTGGAAAGCAACCCTATACCTTTGCTTTGTGCCAGTGGTTTTGACCTGTGGTTCTGAATACAACATTGTTGCCAACAGCCCTTTGCAATGTTCTTGTTGTATTAGAAAGCTGCAGGCCTTGGGCCCAGGATGACAAGATGTACTATGTGTTTCACCTGGGCTTTGCAGGCAACCAGAGATCCCACGTCTGATAAACCCTGCTCCTCCTAGTCTCCTTCTCTGATACCAGCCATCTAGTCTTACCTTCTTCATCCCTCTTCTCTGTACCTCTGCCAGGTTGTGTTAATTTTTCTTGAATGGAGGTGACCCAGTGTTGATCCTGTTTTCCACAAATTCCTATTAGTATAATGTTAATACTTTTCTTTGTATCAGGAATACCTTATTTGATATGTTGTGGGCCTCCAATTTGGGGTGGTTTGGGGGAGTGGTGGTTCCTTTTTTGGCTTTGTTTTGTTTTCCTAGTCAGTCTGAGAACTCATGGTTATTCTGAGATGAAATATATCCAGAAATTAAGCTTTCAAAGGGGAGGAGTCTATGATGGTATACACATGCGGAGGAGCTGCATCTGAGATCCATAAGCAACTCAAATCTGGGCATTTGCTATCTCTTTCATGGTTAGTTTTTGCAACCTAAATAAAATTATTTAAAAATAAATGACAGGCACTTTGTGCCTTTTACAGATGTAATCCCTGAATCTTTCTGAATGTACCACTGTTCATTCCCAAACACACTATAAATTGTTGCATGGACCTACAAGCATTTCAATGGTACTGAGGAGTTTTAACCCAGCTTAATGTAAGTCATTTACATATTCAGACAGAGCATCCTTGTCTGGTTCTTCCAAGCTCTCTTCTTTGTATACAGTGTTACACTGGTTTGTATTTCTGATAAATGTTTGCAGGGTTAGTCTGTAAATAGCTGGTTTTCCCTACATGAACAGGCAGCGCTCTAAGCTCTCTAAAGGTTAAGAACAGATTTGTCAATGAAAATTTATTTAAATCAAGTGTTCTCAATTAGTGTCCATGTAAAACAACTATGTAAAAGAATACAATAGTCATAATGTATCTAATGATCCTTAAGTGGCAGATTATGATCATATCTTTATTACTGGTAGTAATTGTGGTGACAGTGTTGTTGACAGGTTAAACCATTTCTTACGACAATGGCTTTTGTGCTGTTGCATCAGGATCAGAAATGCAGTTCCTGAAGATTTGCATATTGTGAAGAATAGGCTGCAAAGACATGGAAGCATAATCTTGTAATTGTGTTTAGTGATGTGGGTGGCAGATTGCTATAGCTGATTCTGAGCAGGAAGTGTTTGCATATGGATAGGTTTAGAGGCCTTCAAATGTTTTAGCATTGGTAGGCAAATTGGTTGGCTAGGTAAGTGTTGTTGTAAATTGTTAGATATTCCAAGCACCTGTAAGCTTTTAAAAACCCTCTCGATGTTTGAAAACATACAGTGCAGTGTCTGAGCAACTGTCTAATCTAGATTGCTGGATTAGACCCCTTTTGCACTTGTACATTTGCTGACCTCAGACACTGCTGTGATAGTTCTGCATAGCATTGCACTGCATTATTTGAACATTAAGATTTAAAATTTTAGGAAGGTTGCAAGGCATTAAGCTATAACGGTTCTTCTCTTTAAAAACAAACAAAAAAGCCAACAGCAACAACAAGAAAAAAAACAACCAAAACCAAGCCCAAAACAAATGTGACCCTAATGTAACAGAAACATGACAGCATTGTTGTTCAGGCTGAAAATTTAAATCCACAGAAAATGTTGCCATATTTTAGGAGATTTTCTCACATTATGCATTTTTATTTTAAAAATGAACTTTTTCTTTCCCAAAATATGTGACAAAATACAGATTCCTTAGTAACTTAAATAGCTCATTCCAAAATGTCTGCAGCTTCTGTGGACTTTTCAACTTTTCCCTGTTCTTCCTGCACACACCAATGCTTTTATCACCTTTCATCCCAAGTGCAGCGATCCTGTGAGAAATACTTGCTCCAAAGAATCCAATCCATGTTATACAAGCAGCCCAGTAAGTGCTAGAAAAAACTTTTGAGTTTATTAAAAATAAGATCAGTAAAATCATATGGGTTTGAATGTCATTAACTCATTCTATAAGAATAGCATTGTAATTTTGAGACTAGCAGAGAATAAATTGAATAAGAAAACAGATGAAAAAAAAAGAGAAAAAAATAGACTTACTTTCCAGGAAATTATCACCATGTGTTTACAATTGTTTTTCCCCTCTCCTACACAGATATGCAGATGGAATAGTCAGCTATATAAGTAATGTATCTGCTGTGTCTTCATATCAACCATTTTATCTGTCCAGAGAAATAAATAAATTCATGTCATGAAAGCATGGAAATTTAATTGCAACATAAACCTGGGTTTGGAAAGGACCACTTGGGTCAACAAGCCATGTCTCTTCAATTATGAGCAAAGACATGAGAGCTATTTAATCCAAAGATCATCTGCTTTATATAAATATACCACAGAAATACCTATAGGAAACTTAAGATCTGTATCACAAAAGGCCAGACAGAACATGACTCAACAGGTATTTGTTACAAGCAGATGCATAGGTTAAAAAAAGGAGATGGATGAAGAGAAAAATATCGTGGTATTGTTTATTCAGTAAATTGTGATATGTTACCTGGATTTGATAGTCATGCAGTCAAGCAAAAGCTGTATTTCTGTGATAAATATTTTTTATATTAATCAAGGTGGAAGTGCTACCCACATGTTGGCAACATGATTTCCTGAAGCCAATTTTTCCTGATTTGTATGTAGTTACATGTTGAGATCCTTCAGTAGGGTTAGGAAGCAGTTACAGAATTTTTTGATTCATGTGAAGGATTGTGCAAGGATCTTCTTTATTGGTAAGAGTTTTCTGTTGAGGGATAACCTTGACCACACAGGTACTCATAAGAATTAGAGCATAACTTTGAGTTTGAATGTCAGTGACTTAACTATGTAGAGACTTTTTTTTTTTAATCAATCATTTGCTGGGATAGCTAAAACTTCATTTCGTAAGCGGAGGAGTTAAACACTAGTGAGAAACTAAAAAGTTATCTCTACATTTAGATAAAGACAGAGGGGTAACAGAAACACAAGTAAATCACAGGTCAGATGTGTTTGTGCTGAATGCAGAGACAATCTAGCTCAGCAGAACTTGTCTAATGACTAGGGGTGGAGGCAGGCATGCTGTGACTGCAAGTGTTTTGCTGAGGCGTGTGCCTCGGAGTTAAAGGTGAGGTTAAGGCACCTGTCACATATGTTCAGTGTCTCGCAAGTTGGTTTTCTTTCCAATTTTTTATTCTTCTCCAAGCGGAGATCATGATAATCGAGCTAAGCATTTACTATTAAATGCAGAATTTTATATGACATACAAAACCCTTTATAGACTGCACACTATAGATTTGGCTTTGCTGTTACAGCTGTGCAAGATGTTGATCAGCATGTTGCAGAGAATCCAGGATATGTCTCCTGTATAGAATTTCCCCACTTTTTGAAAGTGGCAACTTAACTATAATTCTAGCTGATTTCTTTATTTATTGATGAATTCGCTTCTAAATTATGGCAACATTAGCACGTTCTGCCTGCCTTTATTCAAATCTATTGAATCCTGGAGACTCTGCTAAACATCTCATTGGAACTAATTTCCCACCACCTTAAAATGGGAATGTATTACTTTGCTCAGTGGAGGAGTCAAGGGGGGGGCGGGGGGTGGAGAGGAGGAGAGGGAAGTGCCCTTAGAGTGTCCAGCCAAGTGAAATTCTCCATTAACTGGGATACTGTGCCTCCTGTTTTGCCAGAAATGTAAAATATCCTATAACAGAGTCTTGCAAATTCATCAGATGAGGTCTTCTTTCTGTTTATTGTGAAAGCATCCATGTAATTTTGTTTAACAATGTTATTTCATTGTAATATGTAAGAGTATTTAAACCACAGCAGGTTACTTAGTCTTTTAAATGCTACTGAGACCTTGCTAGATTTATGTTAGTTTCAATCAGTAGCTTCTGCCTCTGGTACCAACAGATGGACATGTGTGGGGTGCTGCCATATGAGTCTCTCTTCGCAGATAAGGAATTTCTAGTGGTAAAAGACAAGTAATAAACACCAGAATTATTTTACCAATAAGGATCTAAAGGGAAACCCTGAGCCGATGGGGATAGCCATAGCAGAAGTTCCCCATTCTCTCCGCTTTCTTGTGGGACATGGATGAGGAATAACTAGCTTGGATAAAGAATAACTAGCTTGAATGAAAAAGGATTGTTCTCTTTTCTTTAGTGCAATCATACTGCAAATCTGCTTTTCACCTGATGCTTTTCCACGCAGGCTTTCCCAGGAGCATCTGGCTCCTGCTTTGAGCTAATCCCCCCCTTCACAAATGCTTTCTCAGGGCAAGAGGCTATCACTGTCATTTCTGTGGGCTGCTGCCTGCAGTTTTTCTCTGGAAAACTTTTCTTTCTCTTCAGACTCTGTTATCTTCAGTCCACAGCCTTCTTCCACATCACTTCACTTGCTTTCTCCCTTTTGCTGCTTGTCTGTGTTGCGCAGAGATGGGGCACGTTGTGGTTTGTTGGAAAGGAGTAGGCTAGGGATATGTTGGTTCATCAGGTGAGTTACATGGTGACAGCTGCCAAGTAAAGGAGTATGGCATGGAAATGAGGACAGTAAACTGTGTCAGGGAGCTGAGGAGCTACTCATATCATTGCCATGCCCCTTAGCATTGCCTGATCATCTTCTATATCAGTGAATTTGTCCTTAATCCACGGATGTGGAAGCAATTCAGAATCAGGTCCATGCTCACTGTGGAAATGCATACCCTCATCTTCTCTGGCATCTCTCCCATCCTGCTTCTTAAAACAGATGAGCTCCTCTCAAAACTCTTTTAATGATTTTTTTGAGATCATGTGTTTAAACAAAATGATGAAGGTTAGATTTTTGTTAGCATGACATTCACTTTTCTGCAAAGTATATACTGTGTATTTTCTGGACCTTTAGTCAGTATTTCTAATACAGTCAGTCATAATTTTTTTAGTTCCAAGTTCATGTATCTTATAAAACTCCAAATATAGCCTTCCGCAGAGTATGCACTTTCGTGTTAATATTTGACATCTGGAGAGAGACCAACTTACCAGGAATTTATTGCCAGAGAGAATTATTTTTCTTGAATACCTATGCAAATAGTGATTTATTTTTCTCTTTTCAGACCCTGGTTTGATGATGGAGTAAAAGCCACAGGTACTAGTGAGTTGCATATTCTGATTTGCACTGATGGGCTACATGAAAAAGAGTGGCCAGTGAGGAGAAGCAGGTCAGGTCAGCACCGTGTTACCCACCTAGTGTAATGCCCATACTTGAGGGTGTCAGCAGAGAGTTCTGAGACCCTGAGGCAGGAAGAGTGTCAAGTAGAAAGAATCTCTTTACTGGTTGCTTAGATCCCCCATATGCCTTTGATTACCTCTGTCTTTCCCTTTGCTCTTTTTTTGAGAAACAGAACCAAAGCTACAATAGAGGGTGTGTAAAGGGAAAATGGTCTGCCAGGGGTCTGCAGGGTTTCTGCAGAGAAACTTTCTCTGCCTCTACCTAGTCTTTGTAAGAAAAAGCTCTGCATCAGTCCTGCTCTGGACTGGAGGGGCAAGGAGGAAGCAGGTCTCTTGAGTTGCAGCTGTAGGAGTTCCCCATCAGTTCTTACTGGGTTTTTGTCTCTCCTTACCCGAAACACAACAGGCATGAGAAGACTAACTTTGTGGCAGGGGTGGCCACCCAGTGTAGCTATTTGCTTGAACTTGGCTTCAGCTGGGTTGTCAGTCCTCTTTCATACAAGAATGCGAACATGGCCTCATACAAACAACTTGGGCTCCCCAACATTCAGCCTGAGGCTCACCAGCAGAGCAATCTGAGGTGGGAACTCACAAAGGAAAGCAGGAAATAAAGGTGTCTTCAGTTGGCCTCCAGGAGGGCTTATGATGTATTGCCTGGTTTCATGATGGGACAGCACCAAGCTTGAGCATGAAGTAGAAAATGAGCCCCATTTTTGCACACACGTACCCACTCAGTATTTATATTTTTATATATGTGCATATATAAATATATGTATGTATGTATGTATACATATGTTGCCTGATCTGCAGGGGCCTCATTTTCAGGAGGACTAGAAACTCGAGGAGGATCCCACATTAGTTGCCTGGGAAGAGAGAGGAAGAGCAGGAAGAGTCTCCTTTCCTTTGTCCGGGATTTTGTTTTTATTCCTGTGTACAATTTGTACTGGAAGCTGGTTCGGTGAAGCAGCACTGCTGAAACCTTTTTTACAGAGTTTCAGATTTATCTGTGTGCAGAGGAGACATTCATGTGATAGCTCTGATTTCTCTCTTAAAAAAAAAAGAGGCCAAAGGGGGTGAAAATTTCTCTTATGTTTATTGTTGCTCCTAGGATTTTATAGTTCGATTATGTAGGGATAAGTGCTGTGTTTGGGAAAAGCAGAGGGACAGTTGGAAATATAATTACAGCCAAAAGTTCTTTCTGGGCACAGGTTGCTTGCGCGTGTCATTCTTGAACTGTGTGATCTTTTCTCAGGAGGAAGAGACCCAAAAGGGTCATGGGGTTTTTTGAGGGGGAGAGAGGAAATGAGAAACACTTTCCCTCTTTTGGAGAAAGGTAAAAGCAGGATATACCAGGATCCTGTCAAATTCTATTTATTGGCACTGAGCCGTTTCAAAGCTGGGAACAAATCTGCACCAAAAATCCCAATGTTAGTATGTGCAGGAAGAAAACTGCTGAGGAGAGGAGGGGAAAGAAACAAGGCAGATTTAGCTGCTAGTTCCGACTGACACTAGCCAGATTTGGGACCTAGGTCTCAAACTGAGGTATTTACACAGGAAATAAATATAGCTAGACACATCTTGTGTATCATAAAATACGTCTTCTGACACTGAAGAACTATGAAAATTCAGACCCAATTAGTGATTTCTAACCAAGCCAATTCAGTTTTGAGCCCTCACAGTGCTGTAGCAGGATACAAACGTGACTGCTCTTCACAAAAGCTGTTCATCATATATCCTGTGTCTGACAGCCTCCAAAAACAGCAGTCACCCTGAATTGTGTTTCTAAACCTATCTGTATCTGAGGTGCTTTTTGCCTCTCCAGACAAGAAAATATCAATAGGGAAAAAAAGCAGTCTGTCCTAAAAAATGTAGCTCAGTAATGCTTAAAAAATGCATATTTCAGCCTGGCAGATCCTGACGATTTTTATTTGTAGTGTGTTATCTCCCCCCCTACCCCTACCATTTCCCCCTATGTAAGAACGAAGATAAAAACAGCTTCCAGAGCCTAGATCAAGCAGTATCGTAAAACCACATATCTGGCACTTGAATTCCATAGTCTCCTGAAAACTCCATGTACCCAACCACAGGTGGAGCAGTACCTGTTTCTTTTCTTCGTCCTGCCCTTTTCACCTTCCTCTGGTGTGCACTTAAAGTAGACAGCACCACTTTCAGCACTTCCCACATGAGCAAGAGAACCATTGACAAAAAAGTAAACTACATCCTGCTGTGTGTAAAACACAGTTTCTTTTTGCCACATGCATCTCAAGACTTTAGATAAAAATGCTGTTTTGTTTGAAGTTGATGGCAGTCTCTCTTTTAGTTGGAACCGGGATTTCGCACATATATGTAGCCATCAAAATACTAATTTTTCAGTATTCCATCTTTGGAAGTTTGGGGGAATAATAATATTTGGAAATAAAAGCTGAAAGTATTTTGGGACTTGAGTCACATCCATCCTTTTTCTAGTGCTCTTGTGCCTCAGTGTATCAAGGATCACATTTGAGTAGTGCAGGTGTTTTCTACACAGTGGAAGTTTAGGAAGAGCTGGGTGCTGTAGTGCTGTTTTTGCACTGAGATGCCAGCTTGCAAGGCAAGAGATTTGAAGCAAGAAGGAATACCTGTAAGGTTGTCTAGCTTGAAGTTTCATTTTAGGACCTAAAATGGAGGTAAATGAAGGAACAAAGATACAGTTTCTTTTCGAGATTTGTTGTTGTGATGTTAGCATGCATGTTATCGTGTTCGGATTAAACATTATCATGAGCTGTTTGGACAGCTTCATTTTCTGGTTCAGCTGATGCAGTTTGGAATATTCAATGGAAAAAAACGGCCCTATTGCTGCTGTGACAACTTGTGGACAGGGACATTTTGTTTGTTAAGAAGGCGAGGTGGAGTCGGAGTGTTTGTGCCTGTGTGTGCCCTGTGTGTCGGGATACACGCGGGCAGCCCCCGCTCCCCGCAGAGCCCACCCCGCTGGCACGGGCAGGCTCCGGGCGCTGCTCCCCCAGGTCAGTCCCATGGCAGCCACCACCTGTGCCAGCCCCGGGCTTTCGGGGCCAGGAGTGCCACCCTCGCTCTGCCAGCGGCCGGGCTCCTGCAGTACCACCGGGGAAGGCGGGGCAAGGTCGGGAAAGGCCCGCTGCCCCCCGGCGCAGCGCCCCGCAGCCCCCTCCCATCCCC
>VXBX01008415.1:470344-484228 GCA_013400415.1 Scytalopus superciliaris | reverse complement strand
ACAAAAAACCCATTCCGAGCCCCCCCGGCCTGAACGTATATCACAATGTTCTCCCTTTCCTTCTTTCTCTTTTAGGGGCTGGTGAGTCAGGAAAAAGCACTATTGTGAAACAAATGCGAATCCTACATGTCAATGGATTTAATTCAGAGTAAGAATTATTGACACTTTGTGACTTATTTTTCCTTAAATGTTGGAAACAGGTTGAAACACAGTAGGTTAGGAAATTTCTTCTCTCATCCCCTGTGTTTTGGTGGCTTGACACTGCATTTTGAGGGAGGGAGGGGAGTGAGAATAAGGAAATTGCTGCTATTGTATGTTTGCATTTTCTTCTTCTGGCCCCTTTACTGTATTTTACACTGTTGCTACTGCAGCGCTTGACAGGCCCCTGTGTAGCAACAACATGGCGACTACTTTTTACATAGAAGCAAATAACCAAATATTGCATCTGTCTGTAATACAAAAATACATGTCAAGTCATATTCAGGATGACAGTGTGTGCTGTTTTTCCGGTGTTGGGGTTAGCATAAAACTGAAACTATTTTTGCATATTTGTTAGAAATCATCCTGCTTTGTGAGGCTACATCATTTTCTCTCTGAAGAACTCTTTGCTAGAAATAAATATTAATCCATAGCATTAATTTTAGATATCTGTTTGCCTTCAACTACGTGTTGTTAATTTAGAGCATGTTTACAGCATGCTGTAGAAATGAAAGAATGACTTCCAGTTCCATCAGGGGAGGCTTTGCAGATGTGACTCTGATTGTCTGATTTTAAAAAATATATCAGAGATGAATGTGCATTGCTCTTCATGCTATGCAAGAAAACAGATAAGGGGAAAATATGTTTGCCTTGCTTTTTTTTTTTTTCCTGTTAGTATGTTTTAATGATTGAAGAGCAGATAAACAAGCGATCAGTGAAAAAAAAAAGTAAATGCAACTGACTGAACTGCTTTGGAAGAAAAAATCAAAGTTTTAATATTTCTGTTTTAATGCAGAGAAAAGAAACAGAAAATACTGGATATTCGGAAAAATGTTAAAGATGCGATTGTGGTAAGAACGCACTTTATACTGTTCTTAAATGCTTGGCTGTACTGGAAATGATAAGGATTGTGCTCTCCAAGATTGTGATGAGAAAAATCCCATTTTGCTGATCAGATTGGATTATCTTCTATTGATCCTGTATCCCGGGTTTATCCAGATTAATGTGTTTGTTTTTTTGTTTTATCCAATTCTAGACTATAGTTTCAGCTATGAGCACTTTAATACCCCCAGTTCCATTGGCCAACCCAGAAAACCAATTCCGAATGGACTACATCAAGAGCATAGCTCCTCTTTCTGACTTTGACTATACACAGGTAAGAATAGGAACCACTTATTTATTCTACTTCAAAGAGAAACATGTGACTTCACTTTGATTTACTGAAACATTGCATTTTTTTACTCTTTGGAAGATGGTCATAGCAAGAGCTTATGCCAGCATCACCTCTGGTTAACTTTCTTACAAGACTGTGGTGATTCCACCTGTTTTAGCGGTGCAGTTTTGTTGTTATGGATTTTTTTGCTGCTGCTTGTAAATGCTGCTGTTTCTGCATTTAGTTCTCTTCAAATTTTCTGATGCAATCATACGTATTGACACATTGAATAAGACTTTGTTGAAAGCTGATTTCCTACATGGAATTACATGCAGGATGTTAGCCTGAGGAGTTACTGTCTACCTACAGAAAAAGATATAAAAGGAAATAAAAGGCTGGAGTGGCCTCAGTGTTGTTTCCCTAACTTACTGCACTTCAGAGTGGAAGCTCCTATAAGCAGTGGTTGAGTAAGGTGGTTTGGTTCCTCATGCATTGTAGTTGGCATGAGCAGTGGTTTGCTTGTATGTAAATATTGCCTTCTTTTGATACGGAATCATTAGAAAATTAAGGATTTCTGTGTGGAGTCTACTCTTTTGTAGACAAATGAGAGGTACTTTTCATATTAACTTGCATAGGTATCTTATATTATTTCTGTCTTTTTATGTTATTATTTATAGAAACATGCATAGAATGTTTCCTGTGTTGTGCATTATATGAAAGCAAGTGCATAGACAGTTCTGAATTTTATTTTTGCAGTAGCACAATTTTTAATTTGCCTTAAAATGATACTGAAAGCAGTTTGTTATGGATGCAGTAAGGACTTAAAAACTCTTCATTCATTGGCTAAATGATTGTGAGTTGTACATGCTATCAGTATTACCAGAGAAGCCATTTACAATAGAGTGTCTTTAGGTTATTATAGCTTCAGGGTGGAAGGGGGAGAAGGGGAAGAGTTGTTTCTTTATTATATGACTCATATTCTCTGATGTGTGGTTTTGCCTCTGGTAAACCTACCACTTTGAAGGTTCAAGATAAAGAAAAGTTATCAGACATCTTGTACAGCTAGAATTTAACACAGAATGCAGATGTTAAGAAAACGACTGCAAGGTACACCCACATATTGCATAATTGCTCAATTGGTGGATGCAAGTTAGAGAAAATGAGAAACTCTTTTTAGAAATGGAATGTGAGCTTGACATGAAATATTTGTCTTATGCAGGTGTTACAGTTCTGAGCCATTTGTGTAGGTTAGGAAATTTCTTTTTTATTTTGCTTGAGTTTTGACCCTTAGATATTTGAGTAAAATAAATTGTGGCATATGTAAAATAAATTGTGGCATATATACTTTGCAGTTCTCTATAGTACATCTGTTCTTTTGAGTTTCTGCGATAAAAGAAAGCTAAACTGAACTTTCCATAGGACTAGGGATATCTTCATTGTTTGCAAATTTTCTCCTTTTTCACAGAAGTTGACTATATCTGCTCAAATTTGACTTACTGTTCGATATTTTATATAGAGAAAAATTTGGTCTTCTTGGAAGGGGAAAGAATAAGACCCAGTGGACTTCAAAACAATTAATAATTCATTTGAAATCTTGATCCAAAGTCCATTTTGATTTAAAATAAAAATGTTAGTAACTGGTTTTTTATTAAGTATGTTTTCTGAAAATACCATCATGTTATTGAAAATAGTGTCAATTACTAGTCCTAATTTTTAAAAAAAAATAAACTAAAAAGTTGTTACAAGTTTAAAAGAAGAAATCTAGTGCTGGTTTGGAAGTAAATATATTTCTGTGTCACTTTCATGTTTTCCGTCTTGTTTTCTGCTTAGCTCAGTTCATAGGCTTAATATTTGTAAAATGTGAAGTATGCCTAGATTTTTTTGCGGGGAGTGAGGGAGATTGGTGTTTGTTGGTTTGGGGGTTTTTTGGTTTGTTTTTTTTTTGTTTGTTTGTTTGGGGTTTTTTTTGTTTTAGTTTTGGGTTTTTAGGGTTTTTTTTTCATTTTTATTAGTTTAGTATGTTATTTTTCTTCAGGAAGACTTGTGAGCAAGACAGATGGGGAAAAAAAAAGTGCTGTTGTGCTTCAGGGCTTGATTCTACTCCAGTTTAAGTCAATGATAAAATAAAATTAGGTTTCCAGCTGAAATAACTTTTGACCCATTTAGTGTTTTTGGATAAGGACAAATACAAAAATAAATACTTGGATAGTAATCAGTTATGCATCCTTTGTAAGCATTACTGAGTTTGTAAATAATAGGTAGTGTATGGAATAAGGCCTTCTGAGCCCACTAAACCAATACAGTATTTAGCAGTAAACATTCAAGGTCTAATCCTCTCCTTACTTAAAAACAGTTGTAAAGGGAAAAATACTGACTTAGGCAACTCTGGGGGAAATTTTGGCACATTCTAAAATGTGACAAAAATTACCCTTCTTTCTTTGAAAGAGGGAAGAGTCAGTTTGAGGATTTTTAACAACATGGATGGTAATGAGCTGTTGAAGACCTTGAGTGTTGCAATATGAATTACAGATGTGTTATTTTTTGGATGACATTAGCCATGTAATCTTTGTCATAAAAATTGATGTGTGCTAGCTGAAGATGCATTCCACCTATATTGCATGTCAAATGTGGGAAAATGACTGCACCTTATCATGAGTCTTTAAAGAGAGATCCCCAGGAAACTCAGAAACTTCACTGATGGCACAAGGTCCAAACTTATGGGGCACTATTTTAAATGTTTGTGACGTACTGGATATGCTTGGACAGACATTCTTAAACTACATACAAATTAAATAATGCACACTGAATTACCAAAATTGTCCTTTAAAATAAGTAGATATGAAAATACTGATTTCCTGTGGGTGAAATCATACTCTTAATTGCAATCTATGGCTGAAATTCCAAGAGCTTTGAGTAAAGATGGGGACTTCACATTTAGACTCTGATAGATACTTAGGGGTTTTGTTTGTCTGTTTTTTTCATTACATGGCTCTCTACAATGTGTAAGCAAAACACTTTATTTAGTAGTGATAAAACTTTTAAAACAAATTGTTTTCTCTCTACAGCATTCTAACGTTACTTTAAAGGTCTGTGAAGTGCCCCCACAATAGTTTCACTTACTTTTTTAAATTGTTCTTTAATCTGGTTTAGTTGATGATTCATTTAGTTGCTATAAAACAAAATCAAAGCTTTCTTGATTTCTCTTATAATTTTTATGTTGTCTTTTATTACTTTTGTAAAAGATTGCACAATTTTTGCGAAATATTTCCTGGGTAACTGATTTATAAATAATAAGAATCAGCAATGGAGTTTTTGCAAAGTTAATAAATACAATTAAGTCAAGTGCCCACTATATTTTCTTCCTTGAAGTTGTGAAAGGAATGAAAATAAATTTTCATCTAACTAGTTTTGGAATTTTTTCAGCTCAGTAGTCCAGGTAGAGTCAGCAGAAGGGCTTTAATACTGAAATTGACGCATGCATGCTCTATCAAAAAGAATTTTTTTATTATTTTTGGCAGAGTGTCGATTGGTAGTTGCTAAAGTTAACAGGAACTGACCTGCTCCAATTTTAATTCTTTATTGATGGGATTTTGTTTTGTCATTTGGGAATCAAAGTGAACATATTAAGGACATATTATGCTGGTAGCTGTGAAAAAACATGGTGTATTATGTAAGGGTGTGTTTACTCAAGTTCAGTTGTCTATGAAAGTATTTGAATGTTGTGGGCACTACAAAGCTGCACAGTACATGATTCCTTTACCCTTTGACTTCCCCAAAAACGTAGCCAAATGAAGTTGCTTTGCATACCGTGTGTCTGGGATCAGGCTCCTCGGATCAGTTGTGTGTAGGTAAATGCAGGGAATCGGTACCTGCCGCCGGGCTGTGCAGTCAAGTGTTTGGCCATACGAACCAGTTACCAGTGAACATGAATCATCTGCCTGAGAGAGAACATGTAAACACTTCACCCAGGTTTTAGGGAGTGGGGAGAGTTTTCAAAAGATGCATTTGCCTTTGCAGAGAATGTTTTAGAGAGGCAAACTGTTTGTTAAACCTCCATAAAATAGTGAATTCTGTGAATGTAGCCCCGTGTGCTGATTTTAGTATGTGAGTTCTAAATATTATTTTCACAGCTATTTTATTAGTCAGGCAGGCTCTTTAATTTACCTCCTAAGAATGAAATGTTAATGTGGACATTGACAGTACTTTAGATTAATCAGGTCTGTCATTTGCTTTACATTTTCAGGTATTACAATTTGAGTTCAAGTTGATTAATTTTCCTCCACATTTTCTTCTTAAAAATTAGGACTTTTTATTCATAATATGAAGACACAAGAAAGAAAAATATTTTTGCTCAGAATTTGAGGTTACATGTACTTTAGTTAGGCATTTCAAATTTTTATGAGACTTGGTATTCGAATTGAAACTCGTGTTGCCTGGTGATATCTGGTTTTCACAGTGTGTGTCTCAATGTTTGAAGGAACTGAAAATCTTGCTCTAGTGAAGTGTATTGTTGGGCTGTAGAAAATCTTTATCCTGGATAAATGCTTAAATAAAAGATTAAAGATGTGGTAAGTATGGCTTTTGCTTGGGCTGTGAGGTTAATGCTGTGACTTTAGTATCCAATTTGTCCACATATTGTTAAAGTTTCCTTTTAATATGTACTTGGTGTGGCCCAAAGGAGTTACAAAATAGCATCATCTTACACATTTTGATTTTGAAATAACACAATATTTCAGTCTTTCTCAGGAGTGTGAAAATAAACACAGTGTTACATGAAAATAGCATGAAATAAAAGAGAGAATACAGTGAATATTGCCACTCAAGTGGCTTCACTTGATTTTTCTTTATATCTAGATTTTTACTCTAGGGTTTTGTTTACCATTTTGGATAGAATGAACTCAAGTTTTTATAACTACCTGTGATACCATTATTATGGTGTGAGTCAATATTAACTTTTTTTAATCAATTAGACTTTTTTAAATTAAGTAAGTAGTTTGCAATTTTTTGTGATCTAAGATGCACACTGGTAGTTTTTCATATTTACACAAACACATATTTTCCTTTTTAAACAAACACAGAAAGTAATGATAAAGTTGTGTAGGTCCAACAGTATTATTACTACCCTGAATTAATAACACCTGAAGAACTAATGAAGAAGGCTGTCAGAGAAGGACAGCTGAAAACATGTACACTATTGCAGTTGTTGGCAGCTCCTTAGTCTTCACACAAAGGTTAAAATTGTCAAGAGAACTGATACTGAAAAGTAGTGCATATTAGGCAGAAGTAGCGAAATTTTTGTTGTGATGGCTGTGATAGCAGTTGTTTTCATGCTGTGCACTATTAATTAACAGCAGATACTAAGTTGCGTTCATGTTAAGAGCAGATTCTGCTGATGCCCAGCAGTACCCTTCCTTCTGTATGAAATACCTGTTTGCATACAGATGTAGCATAAGCATGAAATCAGCAGACTGGGTCCCTAATATTCTGATTAGTCGATGTTAAAGTAAAAGTTAACAAGTGTTTCATACATGAGATCAAAGAAATACTTTAGTGTTACATGTTACTTTGTTCTTATTCTATGTAAACTTTGTTTGCTATTGATGGATCAGTCTATCCAGTAGTGCTTTCAGATATAAGTCATTATGGTAACTGTGTAGTTTCAGAAATCTAAAACTAGAACTGGGATCATAATATAAACAAGTATAGGACAATTTAGGGCAAAAAAAGGAAAAAAAAAACCACAAACCAACAAACCCTGAAACCTCTTAACTTCTGCAATTTATAATATATAATGGAACTGTAAAATTATAAAATCATACCATGGTTTTCTTTAACTCCTTTGTTTGAATTAATTAGTAAATTAACAATAATGTTTAATAATAATGCTTAATAAATAATTAATAAATATTTTACTGACAACAACTGGAGCTTAAAACTGGGGTGGTTTCTGTAAAGTACAGCTCTTCTGTGAGCCTCAGGATTTCTTGCTTAAAGTCCACCATTTGTATTTGGGGAGGTGCTTGCTTTAGGGAAAAGAATTCCTTATGTTCAAGCGTAAAGTACGGTTTTTTGCCCTAGTAGTACACTAGCCTGTTCAATAAAAGTGTAACAACATATTTCTTACTCTCCTTGTTCCAAACTCACTGAACCACAACAGTTTATACCAATGATAAGTAAATAATTAAATTTGTATCCCAGGAAAGGAGCTCAGGGATCTGCTTAGGCCCCCAACAATTAGCAGTAGAAATACAGGGGTTGGGAGCTATAGGATATCCTGTACATGATCACAAATTAATAAACAGAAGTTGTATTCAGAAAAAAAATTAAGCAGATATTAAATTATGCATTTGTTTCTAGGTTTTCCTATCTCAGTATTTTTAAGATGAGAATCAACTTTGAAATATAGAAAAAATTCACCTTTTTCATGTGTAATTTGCCTGTTTAGAGTATATTTTTTACAATGTAAAATAAGTAATTTCATTCTGAAAATGCAGTTATTTGAGAAAGGAGCAATGCTACTTAGGAATTAAGTGCAGTGTTACATTAAATATTACATCATCATAGTAACACCAAATTAAATATTTGCTATCTTATACTGTGAATCTGATTTCCACACTTCATCCAGCCTGCCTTTATTACCATCACACAACACCGACTTTCACTGTAAAACTGGGAAGATATTATCATTTATTATTATTATTACTTCTAACTAAAACTGAAGTTACTTCTGTGGTCTCCAAAATGGTTGACATTTTCTGATATGACTTTCAAGTTTTGTACCTCTGAATACAAATTAATTTGAGGTTTTTTGACAGTCAGTCCAGCATCCAGTCAGCTACTGCAAATTATTAATAATAAAAGTCACATTCTGCCTTTTCTTGCTACAATTTTAGCTGGAAACTTCGTATACTTCTATTGCATTTTACAAGGATAAAAATATTTTTACATCTAAATTTGGATATTTGATTTGATGACAATGGGAAGACTAATAACTTGAATTATCATTTTAAGTAGGAGTGACTGATTTTCCTCGCAGAACCAAAAATGTATTAGAGAATCATTTATGAGCTTTAGAATATATTTGTTCATCGGGTACTTTTCTTTGTACACCCTGATTTTGAATTTAAGAAAGGCAGAAGCAATGGGTTAAAGCCTCTACTGTCACTGCCTTTGTACTGACCACAGGTGTGAAGGACACTGATTTATTTTAAACTGTGGTTGCTTGGAGGGGCTGCTGCTTTGAATTCCTTCAGGACTGTGGCTGCTGGTAGGGTATCTTCTGAAAGTGGTTCTGCGATGTGGAGGTGGCAGCAGCCCTTTGCCATCCCAGGCTGTAAGGCTTGGGAAGACAGGCTGGAGGAAATGCGTTGATCCCTAGGTTGGTGCTTGACAGAGATGTAGTAGCCTGGCCAAAATCACCAACTGATCCTGATTCCTAGTCTTTTCAGGGAAGAAGCAGGAAATACTTTTTTAAAATTTTTACCACTTAGGTTGAGTTACATTGAAATCTCTGTGGAAGAGTTAATTACAACATAGCATACAGTTTATTAAGATTTGACATGCACTTAAAATCTTTGCAAGAAAGTCGCTTTTTTCTTCCCTTATGTGTAAATCAAACTGAATTATAATGAAAGTAAATGTAAAAAGGTGCAAAAGGTAACCATAGTCTTAATGAAGACACATTGTCCCTTTAGCCCGAGGATGATGACATTTCACACTTTTACAAGTGGCAGTTTTCAGAAGAAGGGTATTGAAATTTTTAATTAATTGCTGTTATTTATGAACGACATTAAAACAGAATTTCCATCACAACCAAAGAAAAGGTAAACATAGCAGGGTATGTTTCATGATAATCCTTATTATCTATTAATTATTTCAATCTCCTAAGACAAGGGTAGGAGGTTGATTTACTGCTCTTACCATTTTTGAGTGCTCTTCAAAAGTAGTGTTTACTAGTCAGGGAGAGTCTTTTTTTTTTTCTTTTTAACTTCATTGACTATGATAAAAATGTATAGATCAGGGGTAAGTCATCACATGCGTGTGCCTTGTCACTGAAGCCAGTGGAGACCGTGGAACAGAGAATATCACTTGCTTATATTAGTGTCATTATTTAGAGTTTAAAGAAGTTCATGTGCACAACAGCAAAGTGCTGCATCCCCTTTCTTCAGCACCTGATGAGATCATAGCTTCCCTTTCTGAAGCCGTGTTGAGCGTTGCCAGCTGAGACCTTTGCTTGTTTTTTCAATCACCTCTATAGCTTCATCCATTGCTTGTACTTATTGTCAACAGCAGATTATCTTTTTTAATGTCAACATAGTCTGCATCAACAGACAGGATATTCTGTTTGCAGAAGGTAGCAACCTGAGCTGAGGAATAGAGAACAAGCTAAACAGTGTGAACAGAAGACTCTATGTATACCTTGCATACAATGGAGTAAATAGGTTGAAAATCAAAAAGTATTATGAACAATTTTTTTCCTCTGAGTATCTAAGAAGCTCTTTACAATAAATGTAAATAGGAGTCTAAAGCAGATAAAAGGCAAGAACAATGCACATTTGCAGTTAACTGCTAGAAGTTTCCGTAAAATGTTTATGGTTTTGTTCTGTCACCTATGTCACATAATTTGTTTTTCTGTAGTTAAAGAGATTCAATTCAAGTTTTAGGACCTTCACTTTAAATGGAGACAGGAGGAGAATGTAATTTGTACAACACAGTTTCCAGTTTATATTGCCTTTACTTTGGAAACTCTTGCAATAATTTCTTGTAACAAAGCTACCTCTGCTTGTAAGCATGCCAGCTATCACTTGAAGCATGCAGATTATTTCTTGGTTTAAATCAGTAGATTAATATTGGTTGGTTTAAAGTGTACTCTTGTAATCAATCTACTAGTATTTGTTTTAAAAACCTATGCTGGGTGTTTTGAAAGGATACTTATCCTTAGGCAAGAAGAATATTGGAATTTTTTCTGTTATGTAGATGTTAGAGATGAACTTTGCCTTTTAAATCTTTTAAAAGTAAACGTTTTCTGACACTTCTGCCAATTCATTCCATTTGAATTTTCTTGGTGCTGTCAGTAGGACTTAAACATATTTTAATGCAGATAATTATCCCACTGTTTTGAACTGTGAAATTGTTTAGCAAGATAAAATAGGCTAAAGATATGCAAGCCCTCTTATCTCTCTTAATTCGGTGAATGCTTTTTGATCACGTCCACCCTCACTTCCATAGGATGTTAAGTGACAGAGCTGTGCAGATCATTCTTTTCTTAACATACACCCACGTACTTTCTTTCATAGGAGTTAAATAATATAAAATTTAAGAACTGTCAGGTAGGAAAACAAGAAAAGGCAAAGAATGGTTAACTAAAATAGGAGAAAGTGTGTCCTTGCTACCCTCTGCACAGACAACTAACTGCCCTTTGCCTGCAGACCTACAGCTCATCACAAATAGCAGCAGGACTTCAGTGCCAGTCAGCTCCACAGTGCCTTTGCTGGAGGCTGTGTGCCTTAAGGAGTTCTCAACTCCAGGCAAAGGGAAAAAAGGTTGGAGGGGAAATGTGAATGAAAAAACCATGCAATGAATATATAGTCACTTCTGGCTTGTCACTGGCTAGAGGAAGAGGTCAGGTATCACCACTTGCTGCTGAAACCATGTCATTACTTATCAGATTTCCTGCAGGTATCACAGAAGAGTGAGGCTTCGTGGCAGGATTTGTAGCTTTAAACATCTGAGTGAGAATATTCTTTCTGGCAGGCAGGTGTCCTCTAGCTTCTCTTTCCATCTCAGGATGTCAATGTCGCCTATTTCTTTCGGGAAGAGAAAACTCGCTTATTTAGGATAGCATACTTTTAATTGAACAGTACAGCTTTTCTTTTTCCACCCCTAGAATTAGCATTTTTAATCACTGTTATCTGCTAAATTTCTACCTAGATTTTAACAGCAGTAAATTTAACATGCTAACCAACAGCAGTGTATATTTTGGACCAAAGATTAATTAGTCAAGGAATACATAAATGAGAAATCATAATTAAAAGATAGTTGTATGAACTGAAAATCCTTTCAGTAGAGGAAGATGGCTCTTGACATTCCTGAGAGCCAGCCATTCAAACTGCAGAAGGTTTTCACTGGATTTTGAAGAAATACAGGATTAAATTTCATCCTTGGCCTTCAGTTCTACAGAACAGGTTTTGATTCTTCTCACTGATGAATGAAAGCCTGGGAAAAACTATAATATTCCATAAATACAGAAGTCATCCTAAGCAGCTATATTCCCTAAGGTCTAATCTTGCAAAGGCTTAAACATATGGATATATATGGACCTAAATGCACAGCGAGTACTGCCAGCACAGCATTCATGCAGTTGAGCTTCCGGTTATGCAGAGATATTAATATAAAAATCACAAATACTTTCAATTGAAAAACAAAACAAGCGAATCATTTTTCCCTGTTAATTTTATATCTGGGAGGTCGCTGAGCACTTTTATGGATTTTCTTGGGGGTGGGTAAAGTTGTGTAGGTTAGAGATTGGCACAGAACTTGAAATAAGCAAAATCTTTTTCAGATAAGTGACAGTTCTCTGGATGCTATTAAGCTGTGAACAGTAGGTCTTTTCAATCACTGTGATTCATTTTCATATTGTGGTTTTTTTTAATAATAATATCTTTAAAAGGCTTGCTGAACAGTAGGCTGCACCAGCATAACTTTCTGTGCAGAAGGAAAGATTTCATGCACAGCCTTAGATAATTTACCTTAAATTGATTTGCACAGCTCAATAAAACCAGAAGAAAACTGTACCAGCTCAGATCACAAGTTCATTTAGCACCAAATCTCATCTCCGACCATGACTGAGTGTGAAACAGGAAAAAAAGTTTAAGAAGGGGACAAGCACATAGTCATGTTTCCCACATTGATTGTCCTAGTCTCTACAGTTTTATGGCTGAGGTATTTTTTGACTGGGAGTGGTATTTCTGTATTTTAAGAATTGTGGTGGATTTTTCTTCCAAGGAATTCCACCACCCCCCCCAACCGGTGTGAGCTTTCATTTATGGCAATGAGTTCTGCAGTTTAAGTATGTATTTTATGAGGAAGTGCCACTTGCTGATTTGGAGGGTTTAGTTTGTTTTATTTTGTTGGGTTTTTTCCTCCAAGCCTGCTGCTCACTGGCCTTCCCTAGTTTGTCTATTAGAAATATTTAATCTTTTCTACATTGCCCTTGTATTTGCATATCATATCCCTTCAGATATTTGTATTTTCGCTAAACAGTCTACTTAACTGGTTCTCTCACAGGTCTTATTCTACGTCTTTGCTCATTCTTGTGGCCCTTCCATATATCTTCTAGTTTCACTAGACACTGTTTGCAGCAAGAAACAGTATTCAAGGTGTTATGTTTTCTTTCTCATTATTTAGTCTGTTGTTATTGTGGAAGGCGTTTTTGTTGTTGTTTTATGTTTTCTGGGGTTTTTTGACACTGAGTTCATAGCTTTCCAAGAGAACTCGAGCACAGTTGCAGGTAAGAGGACTGTGCGTGAAGGTCTCTGTACCAACACTAGCAGAACCCAAAGGGTACTATTAATTATCCTTATTCTTCTCTGGTATTTTCAGATCTGTCATACATTTTGATTAGTCTGTTGAAAAAATCCATTGCATTCAATTTTTTATTCTTTCATGTGTAATGAGATGTCTTTTCATTTGCTATGCTGCCATGTATGACTTACGAAGAAGCATTTTTAAAATTATCTACCATGACTAATATTTTCTTCTGTGCAGAAGAACACACTTTATTTTTGTTCTTAAAATGGAAAATAAATTGGTTTTCAGCCTGATTTTGGAGAACAATGTTTACAGTACCACAAAGGACATTTGTGCTTTCAAATCTGCTCGTAGTTCCTTAATCGTTCATTACAGTTTGCCTGATTTAGCAGAAAAGAAGACCATTGTTTGGAACCCTTCTCATTAGAGAAATAAAATGTTTAAAAATACCAAAATGCCAATTTTTTTGCTTTGCAGTTCCTAATGTTGTGTGTCACTAAGAGAAAATGGTCTGAACTTTTTGGTCTCCCATAGGGAAACACTGCAAGTAGCAGAATTTTATTATTTTTATGTCAGTTTAGGTCTTACATGATTCAGCACTTGTGGTTTGTGGGAAAAAGCATTGTAGATTGTGATTAGAGGAGCAAAAATAGTAAGGAGTGGCTACTAGAGAAGGCATTTTTTTACTGTTAAAATACTTTTTGATCACTTCTTTCATTTTTAAATGAAATCTCTGTTCATTTTACTTTATCAGTTGTGACTAGTACATTTCAAAGAAAATATTCAATTCTGTTCCACTTTTCAGTGGTTTTTAGCGGTACAAGGAATTAAGAACAAGTTGCTATATAATCTTCACAATACTAAATCTGTACATTTAAGTCTGTCAGACTCAGTTGTCTCCAACAGGCCAACCAGTCATCCCCTTCTGGCAGCCTCAGGAATAAACAGAAAGTCTCTAGGGAAGGGAATGGAAGAGGATACATGATGAAAAAAAAAAACAAAAA
>VXBX01008415.1:354899-470331 GCA_013400415.1 Scytalopus superciliaris | reverse complement strand
AAAAAAAAAAAAAAAACCAAAAAAAAACCCAACAAAACCTGCTTGTAGTGCAGGAAAAATTCTTTGTTGCAGTAATGGACCACAGCTCATTTTGAGATGCATTAACAAGGCTGTTGTACAAAAAAAACGTGAAGTAATTATACTGTTCCCTTTGGCAGTGGTGAATCCTCAGCTGGGGTATTGTGTCTAATTTTGGGAACTGAACTTAAGAAGAAGTACACAAATGGAGTCCAGAGGAGAGCATCAAGAGTAAGAGGAGACAAAGAAAACTGAGTATGTTTACTCTTGGAAAGAGAACGCTCCAAGTTGAGGGGGAATGAGAGCCAAATACAATTTTTAGTATTTAAAAAGCTGTAGTTGCATATTCTTGTGTCCGTCTTTTCAGATGGAGGAAATGAAGTTGAGGAGAGCAGAAAACTCCTCTTCTGTGATGTATGGTAGTCCACGTTTGGGATATTCTACAATAGTGAATGTAACGATCCCAGTCTCACAAATACAGTTGCAACTGCCCTGTTTCAGGCGTTTAAGGCTGTATTTTCAGTCACCTGAATTGCCTCATGCTGAAGAAGTTAAAAACTTCTGACAATCTGGAAAACTTGGAAAGATACAAGGTCATGTTAGTTGGTCTTTCACATTTGCCAGTTTCTTTCAGTTCACAGAGGTCCTATGGGCATGTTGGTTCAAAGCCCCTAAGCTTCTATAACCGTGTATTAAATTAATCTAGAGACTTCATTAGTTGTCTACTTCATTTGTCATGGCCATGCTGTGTAAACAGACAGGAATAATTTCTCTTAGTATGTGTTCTTTCAGGGTGTTATCAGTGTAGCAGACTATAGTATAGTATATGCAAAACTGTCTTGTGCTTCCACATGTTGATTATTTTAAATCTGATTCTGGGCAAGATGCAAAAGATTCAGTCCTTCTTTTGGAGAGCTATGCACATCTAATTGGACAGGGTCTAACATTTCTTTCCCTAAAATCAGAAAAAAAAATGTCTGGGGGAGGTAATATGGCCAGGAGTATTATCTCTAAAGGCTCCAAGAAGAAAAGAGCATGCCTTCAGATAGTTTCAATTAAAAGTAGCAAGAACTTGTTTTTGTTTTCATACATGTGTTCACTGGTGTGCATTTATTCATTTAGGTATAAGACTTTTTCGACTTCTCACAAGGTTCTAATCTATTCAAGAACTAGGACATCTGGTGGTTAAGAGTGGGCTGAAAAATGGAGTTCAGAGTCTTGTAGCTGTAGCCCCTCAAGCATATGGAAATTAAAACAGTTTGGAGAATAAAACAAGTTTATCTCAAGTCTGTGACATCAGGTTCTCCAGGCAAAGGTTGGCAGGTGAGTAGTTTTGACATGTTGGTGACAGCTCCCAAGTATTGCAGCAAGGAAGGACACGAGTCCTGTGGCAAGTGCCACCCTTGATAGTCTGCAGGCTTTGGAGATCTATGTTGTGCATTTGTCTTCATAAGAGGGCTTTGAGAGTAAAGTGAAGACAAAGCTGGTGATTTTTCTAGTGAGAGGTTTAAAGAGGTATGGACACAGATCTTAGCAAATTGGGTTTCATTAGTTATCGTGTGATAGCAAATTCTGTGGAAAGGAGAAACAATTCCCATTTCGTATTCCTGTTACCGGTAGTTCTTACTTTTTCCTAACAAAGTGGGTTTTAGGGGAAAAAATGCTGACAAGCAGCTTGGAGTGCTGTTGACCTAAAAGATTATCACACTGAAGGGCATATCTTTCTTTTTTTTGGTTCAGTAATCGTTAGGAGTGATGTGATTATTATATTACAAGTACAGCCAAATGTCATGCTAATAACCATTCCTGATCCATGCTTACATGATAGACATGAACATACTTAAATTTTAGGAGTTTCAATCCTTGGGGAAATACAGAGATAAAAAGTATGCAGTAAATCAAAGTTTTCTTTTTCCCTTTACAAAACATGAACAACAAAACATCCTTGCAAATAACATAATTAGGTGGGGTTTTTAAAACAAACAAACAAAAAACAAAACACAAACCATATTACTTTGCTTGGGAAATTTAAAATAAAATGTTTGTTAATCATTTTATGAAGGGCCGCTCTATGGAATGTAAGAATGTAGTAGGGAGAAAATCCTGACTCTTGACAGTCAGCCTGATTTTGGGGAGAATTCCAGGCATTCCCTTCTAGCAAGAGAACAGTTTGCGCTGAGCACTCTTTGTTTGCTGTATTTAAGGAATGGCTAAGTTGTGTCAGTCCATACTCTTTCTGGGCAGGTTTTTCCAGTGTGGAAATGGTGAGTTCTTGTTGGGACCTGATATTTCAAAACTGGAGGCCATATCACTGGCCAAGTGACTTTGGAATTCACTTACTTTTTTGGAATGCTTATGCTCATGTGATACCCCTTTTGTGTCTCTACATCAATTCTTTTTCTCTCCAGGTTTTATATTTTAAGCAAGTCATCAGTCTTTGAATCATATCGCTGCTCTGAAAGTGCATACTAAAGAGTGCATACTGTTTAGTTTCATGTGTATTTGTTCCAGCAGTGCTGCCAGGCTAACCCATCATCCTCCTTCCTCCAACCCTCCCCCATCAGTATCCACTCCGCTTTCCCATTTTTATGCCTGCACTGTGCCCTCAGCTGTGTCCTGGTAAAGCTGTTTGTTTGGCCTGACCAAATGAGGTGGAGGGAGAGGTTATTTTTAGTGCAGATCATTTCCGTGGTTTTAACAGAGGGTGGGTGATACAAAATAGGGATGAAGAAAGCAGAGATGGGAACAAGCAGTAGGATGTAATGGGAAGGTGATGGCTATCTAAACAAGCAGGCTTACTTCCTCCACCTCTGTATCAATGGTCAGAGATTACAGTCAGACCAAAAGCCACTGGGAATCTGTGTACGAGAAGAAACCCAGTGTAGTGTGTTGATTTTACTTCTTCCGATGTGAAGACTGACATTTCTTGCAGTGGTTAGGTGGTATAAGAACAGATCTGTCTTGCTCACCCTTGCCCTTTAGGGTAAGTAAACACAGCTACATTCACTGCAGTTATTTCTAAACTTAACTTTGTGGAGTGGAGTTTTAAGGCTTAGTCTGATGCCTTTCAAAAGCAATCGACTCACGTGAACTTGAGTATACAAAGGACTATATAGCTGTTTGAGTCTTACGTCACAACAACTCTTTTCTCTTGGCTTTGTTGTGTAACTGCAAGCCAGTTCTGCTCCATTACTCTACTATTTTTACTGAAAATACAAGAGACAGGTATGCAAAATCCCGCGAGTGATGATTTGGCTGAGGATGGTACCTATAGGCATATGCGTTTAAATTCTGTTTATATATTCTCGTGGTATTGGATAAGCCAGTGTCATAGTGTTCCTGTGGACGTAAAGTAAAAGGGAGCATTGTTCAGGTGCATGCCATGTCAGCAATAGTACGTAGGACCAAAGCTATGTTATAAAGCCTGTATGGCCATTGAAGGAGATGGGATGAGTTCAGAGTTCACAAAACAGAAATCAGCTGAGGGCTTCTGAGTATGTAGAAACCCTGTTTGGCTCAGGTTATTGAGAAGTCCTGGAAGACTGTTTAGAGAGGAGTGTTGTTACGCATTCTTGTCCTGAACTTGCCCATGTCTTTTTGGGCATCCATTGTTGGAAAAAGGATAGTGGGCTAGAAAGACCGCTGGTGTAACCCTGCAGAAGCCTTCTTAGTTCAAGGTTTAAGAAGTAATTTCCAGCAGAGATTACTTTCCAATATATCCTATATCAGCACTATGCTGATTCATTTTTAAATAGATTAACTAAAAGAACAAATGAATCATAGCTGTTGTTCAGGTGAGTTTTGCCTTATATGCCAGTGAAATTCCCCTATTAACCCTTACTTAATTTTTTCCAGTTGCACTCTAGCAAGCATGAGAGAGCACATTGCCTGTCTTGCCAAGAATGCATGATGGGTTTCTTTCTGGTTTTCTTTCTCTAAGATAGGAGAAGCTTCTACAAAAAGAGAATCATCCACTCATTTCTCCCAGCCTGTCCTTGTAAAAGCAGTTGTCTGATAACATGAGAGAGCCTGTGGCTATCCAGAGGGGAAACTGCTCTCAGTAGGAGTTACTGAAGGAGTAAGGCTATTTTACACATACTTAGCAGTGAAACTCCTGAAGTTTCACAACTTCTGAAGTGCTATCAGAGAAGCACACTTGTATCTAATGCGTGCATTTAAAAAGCCTGAGGGTCAATTCAGAATTTAGTTAAGCTAAATTGTGTTGTTTGGGAGATGAATCAAGAGCAAATATGATACGATCTAATGTTTTGTCTTCATAAAGTCCAGTGAAGCTTTTCAGTTGAACTTTTCAACTCCTGCTAAAAATGTTAAATATGACCTCTAGTATCTGCGCCTGTAGTAGCTCAGGCATTAAATGATTTCATTTCTTTTCTCATGGATGGAAAAAGAGGAAGAAATAAACCCTTCTTTGCATTTCAACCTGGATTTATGTAACCTGAAAAAATGGGAAAATAATATATCTGTCTTTGCAAAAATACTGGCACCATCTTAGCTGAATACTTGAATAACAAGTACTTTGTGGAGGGAAACTGAATGCTTCTCTCCATCTGGTAGTATTTGTAAGTTGTTTTAAATTGTATTACTGCCATCCTTTACCTTAGTTTCCATGTTCAGTTCTCCACAATCTGAGTGCTCTGTTATCACAAGGAAAACATCCCAGTGATGTTTCCTGAGCATTTAAAGAGGCACATGGAAAGGAAGTTCACTTTTTTCATTATGTGAAGTAAAATATTGGCATGAGCATGCTTGTCGCCAGGTTTGTTACAAAAAAATTAAAATCAAGCCTCTTTAGACTAGAATAAAATCACCCTCCGTGTCTAAACACAAATTACCTAAAATAAAAATATACAAAAATGTGTTCAAAGCTAGTACAATACTATATCAATAGGAGCTAATATTGTTACTTTATTCTTCAAAATAAGTACATAAAGAAGAAACAAAGAATTTGCATTTAACTCAAAACTACTAAAGGCTTAATTTAAGCAAGTTTTGAAAGCTAGATAATTTAAGATTAACCTCTGTAGCTAACTAAACTGAAAATTAACAGAGTAACTAGTTTGTTTTCTCATTCACATGAATGGGTATCAAAAATATGTTAACAAACAGAATAAAGCTTGGAATTGAATCATTAGGACCATTTTTTAAAGTATTTTTTTCATGTAGACATTTTAAAGGTATAGCTGTGGTGCATGGTAGAGCCTGTCTACCTTAAACTTGTGACTCTTCACTTTGCAAGCAAAGAGTGCTCAAGGGGTGTAATACAACTGGTTTGCATCAATTGCAAAAAAGCAAGAGTATTTGGGGTTTAGTGGATTTATTCTGATCTACCAAGTCTTTTGTGCCTTGTGTGCATGCATAAAGTGTATACTATAAAAATTGTATTTGACCAGCACAGCAGAAGTATAGTAACACCTCAGTATTGGACCAGTTTTTGAGATGTTTATTATACTGCTTATTTTATTTGTAGTGTAATTATATTGTCTTTCTGACAAGAGTCTGAAAAAAGTGGCTGAAATTCTCAGTATTGATATCCATTTAACCACAGGAATTGTGTAGGGGTTTTTTTCATGCATACTTGAGTAATGTATCAGAATATGTCCTTCTTAATTAGTGTTTTTCACGGTGTAAGAAGGACTTTCCTGCTCTGCTTTCCCAGTTGTCCATGAGCATGCTAGATGCTCTCTTCTATCTAGGGACATCTGCTCTGGGATGATTGAGATGAAGGAAAGAGGGCACTGAAGAAGGCACCCTAATATCTCTCCTGTTTCCCTCTTCTTTCCTCCCTATCCTTGACGTGTCTGTCTGTTCCCTGGTGGGACCTGGGCAGGAGACGCCCTCAAAGATGTCTCCTCCCCAGAAGGCCTCTCAGGAATGGCTTGGCTGCTCCTGCTCCAGGCCACCCGGGGAGACATCACGAGAGGCCGAGTTATATTTTTACCTGACACAAGATCTCTGACGTGAAAAATGAACTTTTGCCCTACATGTATGTGGTGCAGTCCTGTTGAATTGTTCTCTGTCTAAAGTACTTATTTCTCAGTGTGGAACACTTTTAGGTAATCAAAAAATGCTTGATAAATACACTTGGATAAAGGGAAGAGTGTTGATAATACGAACTATATGTCAGGTGGTATATTTAACATCTCTATTTTAAAGCTGATTGTACAAAGTAAGAATAAATAACTACTGATGTTTACAAAACCCCTTTTAATACAGATTATGTGAAAGCAAACATCTTAGAGAACACAGTAACTAAAAAATAGGAGATTTTGATTAATTCTTCAAACTGTTTAAATATAGCTTTAAAATCATATGCAGAGTCTGGGCCGCTGAGCTTTTACTGTCTTCCTTTAAGGTTGAGATTTAATTAAAGGTCAGTGTCACACACATTTGCACAATGCATAGTAAAACCCTGGAATGAAATGAGCCTCACTTGAACATTTGATTAGACAAGATAATG
This sequence comes from Scytalopus superciliaris, assembly GCA_013400415.1. Lineage (NCBI taxonomy): Eukaryota > Metazoa > Chordata > Aves > Passeriformes > Rhinocryptidae > Scytalopus > Scytalopus superciliaris. Next base: position 463,835 of record VXBX01008415.1, on the reverse strand, counting down.
TATTTCCCCCTGGACTAGTTTGTTATTCAAAACAAGCTCTTTAGGGAAGGAAGTTCACATCAGTTGGTAACTGTTCCTGTGGATACCGAAGAACTTTGTACAGTACACACTACAGTAAATTGCATTGCAGGTCATTTAGGAGCTGGAAGCATGTCCCGTGTCTATAAGTATCAAAATGTAATTTACAAAAAAAAAAAAAAAAAAAAAAAAAAAAAAAAAAAAAAAGGCAAAAAAAAAAAAAAAAATAAAAAAAAAAAAAAAAAAAAAAGGCAAAAAAGAAAAAAAAAAAAGGATGCTTAATAGCAGACAAACAGCAGGCAGTGATAGTAGGAAAAAAATAGCACCCATGTTTACAGAGGCAGTCATGCTTCTATCTAGTCAAGAAATTGCACTTTTCTAGTAGACGAATTTTAGAAAGACTGTTTTACACCTTGTGTGTCAACAGTAAAAAATGTTTGCTATGAACTGACACCCCTAGATGTAATATGGAACTGAATAACTTCTGGCTTTAAATGTAAATCTAGTTGTAGACTTCAAAATTATTGGCTATTCTGGTCTGTAGATGAGACTTTTTTTTTTATCATTACTCTATTTGACACTTTTAGTTGACTCAGTACCTATCTTGAAAATTCTAGTGACTGGTAGCAAGTGGTGGCAGCAAGCCACGTTCATTAGGACTCAACTAAATTTTAACTTCTGACTATTTCTGGTTGTCTGTATGAATTGACTTTAGACAGTAAGCATGGAATTAATGTTCCGTTCTGGACTCTTGAACACTCTCTAAAACAAAGACTTTTTTTTTGTGAAGTGGAAACATTCCGTCTAGTTAATAAATGTTTGCTGCTGTGAAAACAGTTTCCAAACATGTATAGCAGTAAGTCTAGTATATCTCCAGTGGGTACTTCAGTTTTGAAATCCAATTTAAATCTAATTTTGACTTTATCTTGAACTACTGTGTTGTTTGTGTCTTTGATTACAGAAGTTTCTCTTAAATTGACAGCCCAAAGAGTTACTGTGTTCTGAGGTTGCTGAAGCTGCTAACAAAGCTTGTACAGAGTGGTTTGTGTCTTAAATTTGTTATTTGGAATTACTACGATGATAATCATAAGTTTCTTAGTTTTGGGGGGAAAGTTCTACAAGTTTTACATAGTATATATTGTATAGTTATATTAAAGAGTCACTCTATATAGCTATATATGAATATTATACAACTGAGCTAACATAGTTTTATATTGCCACCCTTTGTACGTAGCATTTGAACTTGAGTCAGTAGATAGTCCCTCATTGGAAAAAGACACATATTCTGGAAGTCATCTCTGATCTCTTGTGCAATTCCAGCAAGCAGCTTAAATCTCATTGCCTTCATTCCCTCTGCCTTTTTTCCTAGCTAAAGCAGAATAGGGTATGTGCTTGGCATAATTTGCTTTTGATCTTCACCAGAAGCCCTAAGTGTTGTTTTCAGTCCTGTAATGGGTAATTTCTTCCATAAATAGTGGAGCTAATAAATTCTGATTGCCTGTGAATGCATTGTAGATATCCAGCCTACTTCTCCAGTGACAATAAATAGCCCATTTCCCCTTCAGGTCTCCTGTTGCTTGATTTTCCTCAGAGTAGTCCCAGTCCCTTTCCAGCTGGCCAAGAGGCAGTGCAAGTCAGGGTACTTTTTGGTGAGTAAGTGCTGACTGGCTGGTCAGACCATGTGTATCAATCAGCAGCTAATCCAGCAAAAACTGGTAGCTTGTTGAGATGATGCTAAAGACTTCCCCTGAGTAGGGAGTTGTTAAACCAGCTCCTTCCTTCAGCCAATAATGATCTTGTTAGACTTTGAGTCCTTCTTTGAGTCCTCTGCCTTTCTGTGGCGTTTGCTTGGAACTGGCCAATATGTTGCAGTGAGGTAGAAAGCCTAGTTGATTGTCAGACAGTTGATACTACAACATAAGTTTCCATTCCTTAGGAAACCAAGCCAAGGAGACAGCAAACCTTGGCAGTAGAGCTGAAACAGTTCAGCAAGTTAGGCTGAAACTGAAAATTAAATGTAACATGTACATTTTATGTTTAAGGTCACATTTTATAGCAGATTACCTTTGTCCTTCAATACATTATGTTTTAAGAACTGGGGGGTGCTGCGTAATATTTTTGCTTCTCAAGGAAAATGAAAGATATCCTGCTTATAAAAAGTTTAAATAAATGATTTCTTAAAAAGAGATGGGTGAAGTGATGGACCCAGGTGCAGGATGTCGAGTGCAGTGTTGCCCCAGTGCATTGCTACATGAGTTTGTCTTTTCTAGATGTACAGTGTCTTCTGAATAGTGTTCTGTATAAAAGTGGATCTTGTGTCATATTTTTTAATGTCTTTTTGCTCTTTTCAACAACTTGCAAAATGTTTTTATTGACCAGTTATTTTTCATTTTCAGCCCTTTCTTTTTTTTTTTTTTTTTGCATGGCCTTTTCTGCCAGCCTGCTTCAGTCAAGCATAACACGCCTTGATTTCTGTCCTTCTGGTTGTGCACATTGTGCAAGACTAATTTTCAGAAGTATATGCCCATTCAAATTGTACATGGCTAATTTGAGATTGAGTAATTTTTAACTATTAAAATAGTTTATAACTATATTTTAGATCAGGAAGTTATTTCCCAGAGCATGCGGTGGACAAAGATGTTTTACATCCTGTACTTTATCAAAAGATCCTGTCTGATAGCTGCAGAATCATCAACATAAAGAGTATGATTTGCTGGAGAAAAGCATAGGTTTGGGGGCTGAAGTGTATCATCACCAGTGCCAGTGAGATTTAGAGTGACTGCCTCATTTCTAAGGTCTTATCAATACTAAACCACCTTTAGAATACGGTCACTACAGAAAAGAACAACTTTTAAAATAGAAAAATGACAGCATGCTTAACTAGTTTTACAAATGTATGAATTCCTACATTTCAATTTGGTGTCACTTTTAAACATATATTGAAAAGCAAAAGTATGTAGAACATGTAGCAACCTACATTACATTTCCTGGTTTATGATTTTAACTGTATGTCATTAAGTCCATGGTAAGATAGTTCTTGGCATATACATGCACAAGAAAAATGTTCTGTTGAAGTGTGTGTTGCTAGTTAGAAATGTTCAGTGTTGTTTTTTCTTGTGATTCATAAAATGGTTGTAAAAGGGAAAGAAGGTAGCTGTTATGAAAAGTTGTTACTGCAAAATACAGAAAACATAAGATCTAATGGTGTGTTAAAACAAAAATAACCTTCAGTACCTGTTCTAAATTAAGCAGAGCTTAATTGCCAAACAGATATTCTTCAAGTTATTATTTGAAAAATTATTCAGCTGAGGTGCAGTTCAGCCATTCATGTCTTTTAGTTGCAAGGCTGTAGCAAAGCCTTCCAGTAACAAAACTGCCAGTGACTTTAGCAGCATCGAGGGCCACTCAATATACGCCAACATACCCAAGCTCTATTTTCATCCAAGAAAAGATACACTGACATAGGTCTGTTTCATGTAGTGTGAATTCATTATTGTCCTGGGCTGGCCAAAATGATTGTGGGTGGTACAGAATACAGGGTTGCATAGCCATCATTTCCACGCTATGCTATTAAAAGTAGGGGAAAGTTGTTGTTGCTGGAGGGAAATTTACAGAAAGAGAGTTCCTGATGGTAGGAACACTTTAAAACTTCCGTCCTGCATGGAACTGATGGCTTGATATTTTTAGTATATTGAACAGTCTTTTAAAACTTGCTTTGATGCCTGAAAAACAATACCTTTTAGTGCGTTTTTTTTCATTTTGCAGTATTTGATTGCTCTTTTGCATGTGAAAGTAAATAGCTATTTTACAAATGCAAGTGTAATATGATATCACTGAGTTTCAGTGAATTACAACAGAGCTCTGCTTTTCATTGCTGCAGATAAGACACGAGCAGTGTAGTGCTTTTCAGATTACTGAGCACTTAATGAATTTTGAGATGAGATTATTCAGTTCATAGCTAGATAGTTTGAAGGTATGCTTTCTTCAGACGTGACAGTTCCTCATTAAAAGTTGCAGGTATAATTTCAGTTTTCAAATCATAGTCTTAAGTTTCTCATGGGCAAAACTTATTTGAAAATGTTGAGTGTAGCTAGAAAAGTGAAAATATTGATTGAAAATGTGAGCAAATCTGACAAGTGTTTATTCAATACTGTAATTCATTTAACCAAAATCCTATTAATTTTTGGAGTGATTTACTTTTTCAAGGTGGACAGTGAAATTTCACCTGAACTAAGAGATGGGAAAAGTATGGATTTTATATGTTTGAGCCTTTATACTGTATCAACAGTAAATTATAATTATTTGTAGCATTATTTCTTTTGCACTACAGAATTTTTTCACAAAACATGGAGATGGATTTCCACATCCACAAAAATCCATTGCACTACTCTTAGATTAGGAGAGTTGAAAATAGATTCATTGAAAGACTGTCATCTTCTTTAATATGATCTTACTATAACATATACAAAATACATTATCATAAACAGACTTTAATATGTAAATTTTAAAGGTAGGTCCTTTAGAAAAAGAAAGCAAGCAAGCAGGTGGTTAAATTTTCTTTGCGTGTCTCTGGTAACCTCTTAATGACATTCCACCTAGCTCATACGGGCTTTTTTTCAGTCCAGTGAGTGAATAATAAAGTACTTTCCCCCTTCCTGTTCCCCTGTCAGCAGGGTTGGTTGAACTCTAAAGCTTCCTAAATCATTTGTAAGTATATCCTGCCGTACTTTATTAATCTGTGTGTAAGATTACAGGGATGCAAAACATTGTAAAATACGTAGCATTATGCTGACTCAGGCAGTTGTATGATCACAGTACAAGAAAAGAGATTCCATTTTATAAATTCATAATATTCTCCCATTGAAATGCTTTCCAAGCAGTATTTCTTATTTTTCTTTTACAAGTCTAGTGCTGACTTTCCAGGATTCAGTTTAGTTGCTACAGCCTCTGGCTATTTTTATTCCACTTCCTAAGAAATGTGGATGTCGACAAAAGCCTTTTTCCAATCCACACATTGTCTGGAAAATCTTACATACTACATGAAAGTTAATCTACTTACCTGAAGACCCAACTTCTTCCTGAAATATCTTGGTTCTCTTCCAGCATCAGCAAAGAAAGGTCATAGTTTGGAGCTATCATATACAGGAGCATTGTTGAAAAAATAACTCTGTGTTTAAATTTAAACATCATTGTTATGTGTTTAGTTATTGACCTGTGTATCTGTGAAGAGAAGTGCATTTCTTCCTTCCTCTCTCTCTTCCTCTCCCTCCCCACTGAGGGAGATCTGGTCCTCCTGCTACCTTTCTTCCTTTGTCCTGCCCCTGCATGGAAAATAGAGCTCCTCCACTTCATTATCATTTTCCTAAGCAGCTCAGCTCTGGTGCACTCGGTCACAAGATTCACTTTCCACTCTTGCCAGCATCCCTACAGACCTCTTTGTCCTAGATAGCACTTCCCCAGTGAGACACCAGATGACTTAAGGAGATTAGACAAGGGTGACCAGTTCTGTGGGAAGAAAGTGGGAGGCGTCTGGGCTGTGTTTGCGTGGGAATCCTCCCAGTAGGCAAAAACTTTCTCCTTCCACTGTGTTATCACCTATGGAGAACCCAACCAAATTCTTTCAATGGGGATAGCAGAAGAAGCTTGCAGAAGTTTTCTTTTTGGCTTGAATTAGGGTCTGGATTAGTGGTAGTTTTTTGTCATCTGGATATTTTCTTGAAGAGCTGCTGGTCCTCGATGAGATTTTTTTATTTTTTTTTTTTTTATTCCTCCATAGCGGTGATTTTGCATTACTCCCATGATATATTGTCAGTGGAGTTTAGAGAAAAGGCGGAGCTACCAATATATCTAAGAAAGCCCACCTAACAGTCTGAAAGTCTGTGGGCTTCTGAACAGAGTGGATTGGTGGTGAAGGGAATCAGCATGTCTTGTGGGCATTGATCTGTTTACTCAATTGCCCCGTCCCTTACAGTTCAGTTATGGTAGTGAGCATTAGACTGAGTATGGGGAATATCCAATAACATGTATAGAATAGATCTTTCTCTCACCTGATTGGTGTGCTTTTTCTTCTGAAGGGGAAAAAAAGGGTCTCTTTATTTTAGAAATGTCTCAATTAAGAAAACCGTTCAGCTTGTTTTGAAATTCTTTTTGTTTAGCTCCAAATTATATACTACTACCCTTGAGATTGGTGTAATCTTTTTGTTAATACAGAAAGCAAATTCAGATTCAAAAGACTATTCCAACAATTAACTCTGAAGCGGTTTTTGATAATTTAAATTAAAAGTAATACTACAAAAATAGTAATAAATGTGGATTCTTATTAAGTATCAAAATTTCCTAGAGATGACAGTAGATTTATTTTTTTTTCTGATTTGTATATGGGCAAACTGAGCCACCGGAGGTCACAGAGAATAGTTGGCAGAGCCAGAAATAGATCTTGGGCTTTTCTACTTTCAGCTCAGTGTTCTTGTCACTGGATACCACCAGATGGTCTCCAGATTATTCAGTAAATAAGCCTCTGCATCCTCCATAAATACTCCACCAAAGCCAACTGGCTGTGTCTCACGCTTGCTAGTTCCCAGTCTGTGAGAGTGGCTGACTTGGCAGGTAATGCTGTAACTGGCCCCATTGAGCAATCCTCTACTCTGCAGGTTCACTGGTTTTTACCAGGTAGAATAACCTCTTCTCTACCACTGCTTTTAGTAATTTTTCTCTGCATCACGTGGAGCTTTTAATTTTTTTATGTAAAACTTCTCTTTGTACACTTGAGGCAAACTGATTTAAAGAAAAAACCCAAACTGATAACTGCCTGCAGATGTCTGAACAGTGTCTAAAGAAATATTTTATCTGCTTTTAAAATCTGGATGACTTAATTGTTCCTGTATGCCTTGAAATTCAGAGGGTAGAAATATATATGCATGCACTTGCAGCTCTGTGTGTGTGTGTGTGTAGCATAAATACCAGATGGGAGAGGACGTTCATGACTACGAAACAAACTGTTTTCTAGTCTCTCTTAACTCAACTCTTCACTTCCTAGTTTGTAGGCTTTTTTTCCCTCTGTTTTCTGGTGAGGGTTTTCATGGCTCTTTGGTTATTCACAAATTTGCCTATATAATATGTGCCCCCTAGGGAAGTGTCTGAACTAACCCTTAAGTGTCAGCTGTTCTTCTGTTGGTGACTTTAGTAGCATAAATCTAAATGCTGGTCAGTGGCAGCTTTCTGGAGTTCACAGCAGTGCCATTGTTGTGCTGACAGTATTTTGCAAGAACTTAGCTTCTTCTGAACTGGGCAGTTAGTTACAGGAGCCGAATTCACTGCAGGAGCTGCAGCGTAGGTGAGCCAGCTGACTACAATGGATGTTTGACTGGAATGTATGCCTGACTGGTATTCCCTAAAACTGGGTAAAGCAGCTGGCTGGCTAGAGGCAGGACTGTCATTCACAAGGACCTTGGTACTCTCTGCAGCTCTGGGCTACCAGAAACCTTGTTGTTCAACAACGAGAAGTGCTGTGTCAAGCACCTGGGACAAAACAACCTTAAGCATCTGCATGGACAAAAGACCAGCTGGCCAAGCAGCAGCTCCACTAAAAGTTATCTTGGAAGTCTGATGAAGACATTAAACATGAGTCAGTAGTGTCTTGTGCATACTGAGTTGCATTAGGAAGAGTGTCAGGAGAAGGGGTTGTTCTTCTCTACACAGCACTAATGAGACCCTGTCTAGGGGGTGTGTCCAATTCTGCACCCATCCAGACATGTCAGAAAACTGCAGCAAGTCCAGTGGAGGAACCACTAACAAAGTTAGGGGAGCACAGCACATGGCATGTGAAGAGGGACTAAGAAAGATGATTGTTTTAGCCTGGAAGGAGAAGGCTAAGGCAGGATTAAAGAACAATCAGCCCCATTTAAAGGAGGAGGGGCATTACAGCAACAGAGCTATAGCCCTCTCAGCGATGCAGAGGGCTAAAATAAGAGATAACAGACACAACCTGGAACAAAGGCAGGTCAGACGTGAGCAGGTTGCCCAGAAAGGCCTGTGACATCCCCATCCTTGGAGGCTTTCAAAGTTGAGCTGTAAATTTGATGTGAGCCCTGCTCTGAGGAGGTTAGACTGAATAATCCTGAAACCACTTCCAGTATAAATTTCTCTGTGATTCTATGCCTATACCTGATTCGTGCCAGAGACATGAATCCTTGTGGGCTAACAGGCTGTAGAACACCTGTAACCAGTGAGATTGGTGTAAAGCAGTAAGCAGCCTGCATATATTTTTTTCTTTTCACCTAAACGTACAGCTTGAACAACTTGAAGATGGAGCTTGTGCTCTGGGTGTATACATTTTCCTGAACTTGGTGACAGAAGAACACTTCTGAAACAATTTTCAAGGTATATGGATAGAATCACTTACTGAAAGCATTTAGATGAGCAGCTGATGAACTGTCATAACTTTCCTGTGTAGATCCCAGTTGTTCGAGAGCCAAGTAAGCCTGTGAAGAGGTGGCCGGGGGGTGTTGATATAAGGTGGTAACAGAAAGCCAGGGTATTAACTGGTGTCAGACTTGCTCCTCTGTTTCAGGCAGCCTAGATGAAACTCTTTCCCACTGCAAGTACATTTCTTCTGTGTTCCTCACCATTGTGTAGGTGTTGGGCACCATCCTTAACAATCCAAAGACAGCTCACCTAGAAGTAAGATGCACAGTTTTACAGGGCCAGAACAATAGAGAAATCACATGCCACAGAAGTTACAGGTCCTTCAAGGGACAGTGCATTTAAAAATGTAGCATGTAAAGGTGAGAGTCAATTATAAAATGGTCTGCTTTAACAATTTCTTCATTGGCAGTGTCTTCCCTGGCCATGTCTCTTCTGCTGCATCTCTTCCAGGAATTCTTGATTTTGTCTGTTGGCTGGTGTTGTCCATGGCCACTGTTTTTGTGTCCCTACAGTAAAGAAGCCCAGTCCCTCTATTGTGAGTTCTTCAGTCTCCACAGGCTTTACCTGAAAATTGGAAGATAGGACAATTTAACTGCCTTTCTCTGTCAGCTTCGGAGTTCACTTAGCTTAAAAATAAGTCATGAGATGGAGGTCAGCTGTCTTCATGCAAATCAATGTCATGGTTTCAACTTAATAATTTTGATACTGTGCAAATTGTTGCACATTTGTTGCAGTCGTTCTCAAGTTTCTCTGCCTGACCTCTGGATGCCCCAAAAAGTATACGAAAACTAAAGGGAGGAGGGTAAGGGAGAGAGATGTTTATTGTAAACTCTACTAGGATTTTCAGATTTTACCAGTGTTGATTTTGCAATTTTACCATTTCAATTTTAAAAATCCTCAATAATTGAGTCCACTTAAAATGTGAGGACAGCAAGGAGTTTTATGAAACCAAATCAGTTGTTTCTTGCAGTTCTTTGTTGGCACAGACATGTATTACCATGCTCTATGATTATTTTATATACTAAATCCCCAGGAATCACAAGTAGGGATTTCCTATGACTGCTATCAAAACTGATTTTGGAGTCTGCCAGGCATCTTGAAATTGGAAAATGTAGGGCCAAAGGAATAGGGATAGTGTATTTGTGGAGTGCTGTCAAGGTTGCTACCCTTACAAGTGGACATTTTGATGCATGATACGTAAACCTACCTGACAAATTGTATTGTCCCCCTGCTCTTTTGGTTGTTTCCTAGCAGCAGAATTGAAGTGCAATTTAAGACTTATTTTGAACTTTTGGAGAAGAAGATTATTCTTTATGAGAGGAGAAAGATACAACCTTCATCCACTTAGAAAAATGTGACAGAGAAAAGTGTTTACACAGGCTTATGTCACGCTCAGCTGTACACTAAAACAGCTGCTTGCTCTGGTTTAAGACTAAGAACATTGATAGCATCCACTGGAAACACTGGACCTATTGTCTTAACAGTTTCTTTCTTCTTCATTTTTCTTTTTTTTTGTTTTCTTTTTGCTGGTCTCTCCTCTCCATGATCCTAGTTGCAGAGCCTTTCAAAAGCAATTTTCATTTCCATGCTTTTAACAAATACATGCATGCACACCCTATTTGCCTTACTCTTTGCTGTTCCCAGACATCCTTAACCTGAGGCCACAAAAGAAGATTGCACTCTAACCTCACTGGTTTCTTCCTACATCTAATGGATTAAAAAAAATTTAAGAATTCTAAATTGTAACCTTTAGCTTCAAGCATCTTTTGCTTTAAGCACAGATTTTTGGGTTTGATTACTGTGAGGTTGTATTTCTAGAGAAATATTAGAAACGTACTTCCAGGTATTTTCTTCAACAATTGAAATGCTATGCCTGGTTTTAAGGAGTCGAGAGCTACTCTCCTTTATGTGTGTGGTTCTATTTCGTGGCTGAGGCCTCTACAAAATACACAGGCTGGCTTGAAGGGGAACCCTTCATTGAAAATGCTGAGTTCACAAAACTTCAGAGCAGAGGGCACAAAGCTCAAAGTGTTGTTTGTGAAAGAGTTCAGCAAGGTCTCTGTAATCTGCTTCTTCACTTACGTCTGCCGCATTCGTAAATGGCATTTTCTTCTTTTCCTCGATGGCAATAGAGATAATACAGTTTTTTCACACAGTGTCTTCTTTCTTACTGATCTCCAGAGAGTATCTATCTGAAAGGTTCCTTGCATACTGCATGTGAAAACAAAGATAAGAGGGATTCCACTGACCAGGCTTCAATAAATGAGGATGCTCTGTCCAAAACTATTAACTCATGATAAACTGAATTATCATCAGACTGAAAAACAAACTAATTTCCACATCTAGCTGATGTAAAATAATAGCATTTTTAACAACCTTTTTAAAAGTACTTTAGTTTCTCTGTGGGAAGGCAGCAATGGCATGCTACCAAAAGTCATCCTAACTTAAAGGACCAGATAGCCATAAAAAAAGAAGTCCCACTTCCCTCATCCCTTTGAAGAACTTCCCCTGCTTTATAGCTTAGTGGAAAGAAAATCAGCTGGAGTCAGGGTGAACCTCCAATTTCCGCCAGTCAGGGTAATCCCAGGTTCTCATTCTAACTCCAACATCATATTTTTATTTCTGGAGAAACTCAGGAAATAAGGGAAACTGATCGTTTTCACTCCTGCACATGTAGAAAAAGGAATACAGATAAATGATACCAAATATACTAGCATATTAGCTTTCATTTCCCTCAAACTGTGTGACCCTATGTGTATGACTCTTCAGAGAGGGAGGTGAACAACTCTAATTTAAACCATTATGTGGGGAAGTCTATGGACAGGACATGAACAGAAAGATACTTTATTAACAGTACTGCGCAGAAGCAGATCAGATCTTTAGCTGTTATGGCATGATTTATGTTGTCTTCAAGGAAAAAAAAAGTGATGTAAAGAGCTCAGTGGATTAGAGAAAAAGAAATTTAGCTGGCGTTTTCATTTTTTTGCGTAATGGGCTCGTTGCACAAGATGCTCTCAAAAGTGTTTTGGAGTGTCTGGTTTTTCTAAGGTCTTTGTAGTATAAGTGGTGAGTTTGAAGGATTTTTTTCTGTTAGACATCACTTTTTGCTAAGTTATTTTACTTTGCAGAACCTAAGATAGGTGTAAGAAACCAGTGAAAACCTATGTTATCAAAAATATCTAAAGAAAAACAATTGTAAATAACAAAGAGAGGGTCAGCAGTACTTTGTCGAACAGGTCTGCAGAAGCAATGAAGAGGGTCCCTCTGCAGAACCACTCCAGTTGGAGTGAGGACAGGTCCATGTCTGCAGTGTTGATGTCTTCTTGAAGTTAAACACTTGCAAAACAAACTGTGAGTTTCTCTCAGTGTGTTCAGGATGCCTTCTGCTATGGGGGAGTAATCTGAACTGGATGAAGATGGAAATCAACAAAGTATTTTATTGATCTAGGAGAGGAAGTTCCTATTCTAAAATCAAGTCTTGGACAATTGGACCATCTAGAGTCTCTATCCACTCTTTCCGCTAAGGCAGAAAATCAGTTTCCAGATGCTTTTTGAAGGCACAGGAAATTTTTCAGCAGAACATAAAATAAGGTATTCAAAAAAATTTCCCGTTACTGTCAGGTCATATGTGCAACTCGTGAGACTATTGCTTAGACAACACTTTAAAGAATTAGAGATCATCTATAACTGAATGTAAAGTAGAAAATTTGTTATTATTTTAGCAATTGTGAAAAAGAAAAGGAATTTGTTGCTTGTGCCAAGATCATAAGGAAATACATAAAGATCAGAGACAACACTTAACAGAAAACTTAAAATGTTTCTGTTTGTTTACTTCTGCATGGTTGTGTTTAATTTTATGTTTATAGGACCTTAGTGTTTAAAGTCCAGGAACAGTAATCAGATTATCAGTATGAACTGTTGGGAAAGGAAACTCCACCTGTCCATAAGCATTTTTTAAAAATCATATTATTCCGTAAAGGAAATAAATGCAAGGTTAAATGTGTTGGTGATCATTTTAAGAAAAATATTGATTGTACATGTTTGGTATGTTAAATTTTCATTTATTGTGAGAGATCAACATACATGTATTTTTTCATCTCTTAGACACTATGAAAAATGAAGATGTATAAAATACTTGAGATAAAAGACACTGCAGCTACATGGCAGTACAATTGCACATAATAGCACAATAACAATACGTTTATCCTGCAAAATTTCCCCTTTTTTCTGGAGATGATTACTAAGAATTAAAAAAGGAAAAAAAAGGGGGGGGAGGGGGAGAAAAGTTTCCAGCTTTAGATCTCAGAACAGAATAGGTGAGGCAGGATCCAGGGATTGGAATGGATCAGGCAGTATCCCCAGGAAGAGCAGAGCATATTTCTGCAGAGACCTAAACCTGCAAAATGCTCAGGGATCCTCCCAGCAAAGGAGACTAACTGGTTCTTTAAGGGAAAGGCCCTTCCAGTTTGAACCATTTGCTCTTACTCGCTGGTTCTGGCATCTGGACAGAGTATCCCTCCCTCATACATTCCTTTCTCACTAGATACATAATTATTCCTTTACATGTTGTCATAGTTTTAAGCTCCTGACTCAGATTTCTTAAATACCGTCTAAGACAACTGTGTATTCCCTTCTCAGAAACAAAAGTTAAGGCTAGTCTGGAAGGAGACACAATTGCTCTCTAGCCTTCTTTTTCTCCATGGCTTGCTGCTTAGTGTTCAAGTAAACAGAAGTTCACCTCAAGAGGAGGTTTTCTGAAGACTTCTTATGGTGCAAATTTCTATTAATAAAAAGTTCCGTCTTTTAGACTTTGGTGGCACTTTGCATCTGTCCCACTACCTCTGGGGAACCAGACAGTCACTTCCTTTGATCCAGAATGACACAGTTGGTCCCCAGCTGCATTGTAAGCATTATTTCATTCATGCCTACTGCCACAACACTTTCAGCCTTTGTGGGACTTGAGAGCAAGCTATTGCAACGTCAAACCTTTTTGCTTCATCTCTGCCATTGCACAATCTGGACTGTTGCAGGCAACCCCTCTATGGCAATACTTGATGGAAGTGGTTAGGGAGGAGCTGTGGAAGCAGATGGTGCTGTGGTGGAAAGGGCACACTCCTGGAGAGATCAAATCAGTAATCTACATCTTGTGAGCCAAACACACAGGGACGCAGCAGAATCCTTTTGTGTAGTCAAAGGATACACGTATCAATAACAAACACTGTTCATGTTGCTGTGCTGTCTGATACACATCTCTGCAGCACACATAGAAGGTTCTCTCAGTTTTTGCTCAGGCTGAGAAGGTAGTTGATCTGGCTTCCTCATACAATATGAGCAAGGTCTTTTTTTTTGCCTCTTATTGCCTTTCTTTTTACCCATCAGCAAGCAAGGAAAAGAAAGTACTTCAAAGAAATAGTAAATATACAAACATAAACAAAATAAAAATTTCATAATATATGTCAGTTATCCTAGGGAATTAACCAAATTTAATTGCTGGACAATCTGTTGGGTTTTGGTTTTTATATTGTTCCATCTGAGCACCCCTTACTGTTTTTTCTAGCATATATATTTCTATTTTGGAATTAAGCTAGAATTGTAGAGTTTGAAGCTGCACACCTGTGGGGTGTCACAGACTCGCACAGTTTTTGGGGTTGGAGGGGACATCTGAAGATCATCAGATCCAGCCTGCCTTGCTTATGCAGGACCACCCAGTGCCAGTTTTCCAGGATTGTTTTTGAACATCTTCAGAATATGTCCAAGGACAAAGACTGCACAGCCTCCCCAGGCAACCTATGCCAGTGCTTAGTCACCTTACAGTAAGTTTTTTCTGATGTTCAGAGAACCTTCTGTGTTTCACTGTGTGCCTACTGCCTCTGATTCTGTCACTGGGCACCACTGAAAAGAGCCCGGCACTGTCCTCTTTGCACTGTACCTTCAGGTATTTGTGGATATTGAGGAGATCCTCCCGAGCCTTGTCTTCTCTAGTCTGAGCAATCCCACCTCTGTCTGCCTTTCCTCACATGAGAGATGCTCCAGTCCGTCAGCTCTGTGGCCCTTCCCTGGACTCTCTCTGTGGAGAGCCAGCTGTGGCCCCACCAGTGCTGAGCAGAGGGAAAGGATCACCTCCCTTGACCTGCTGGCAACACTCCTCCTAATGCAGACCGGGATACCACTGGCCTTTACTGCAGGGTCTCATTGCTGCATGTCATTGCTCATAATCATTTAGAAACCTGTTGTTTTACCTGTAAACTTGCTTCAGGGTTAAATAATCTGTCTTGGTTTTTTCACTAGTGGAAGATGAAGTTTTGTGTCTTTTTCATGGTTATTAGTTTGTCTTTGAGACAGTGTTTCAAATTTTTTCACCATTTACGTATTCTTTTGATCACTAAAATGACATGTGAAGATCTTTTCAAGATCTGAAACTTATGATTACATAAACCAGTTAATAGCTGTTCCCTACACACAAAAGGGAACTGTTTACTTCCCTGTTTCAAGTGATATTTTCTATACTTACAATATGTTCCTGTGCTGGAAAGAGAAATTGGACTTGCTGGGTTTTGCTACAAAGCTTTGTGTGAATAAGTGCATTTTAATTAAGAATTCATTAGAAATCTGAAATAAGAGTTTTGTTTATTTTGAAAGACCATTTCCAGTTGTTCTGTATTAATAACAACATTTTGAAAAGGAGTATCTGCTTCCTTATTGTTATATATCCTTCTTACTAAAAAAAAAAAATCACTGGCTGTGGGCCCACATGTCCGTGACATGTACTTGATAAAGGCAAGTGAAGCTGTGGCAAAAGAAACTCTGGTCAGGTCTTGAAATAGGAATCAGGCAAGACTGAGCTGTAGTCATGAATAGTGGGAGTGCAATGTGTCGGGCAAAGTTTTTGGTAGCATTTGCTATTGGGAGGTGTGTGATCATTTGTTAGGGCCTATGGACATGGAACTGCTTCTGCTGCAAACAGAGTTTGTGTACTCAGAATCTGCCTAGAAGTTGGCTAGCCAGTTTTGTCATCTGACTTCAAAAGCACCGCTGTGCTTGGTTTGGAAGGGTTGCTTTGTTCATTTTTCCCCTCAAGTAAAGGTAGGCTTCTTTGGAAACTGTTACAGATTGGGTTTCAGGAGTGTTATGCATGTTTTCAGTTTGCTTTCTGTTTCTCCTGAGAAGAATCACTTCTTTTAGTGTTTGAAAATGAACAGCTGACAATTTCAGTAGTTTGCATACACCTGAAATAATCTTACTTTGTTGTTTTATGAGTAAATGGGAGTAAGTCTCCAATGTTCATTTTGATTGTGGAGAAGTTTGCTTTGTTGGTCTGCATGGGTACAGTAATTTTTACTGAGCATTTAATGTTACAGAAACAATTTAATTTTTTCCGTTTTTCCATTTTTTTTAATGTGTTTAGATTTAATTCAGTAGAGCAAAACTTTGTCTTCTTAATTCTCTTAGTTTTCATACTCTTTGTTGCAATATTGGTGACAGATCCTAAGCAAAGGTATGGCGTAATCAACTGTGAAACTTTCAGGAATTAAGCCTCAGGAGGATTAATCTGTGACAACTTGCAAAAGAAAATATTAAGATTTAAGCATAAATTTTGGCAAGTGTAACTTCCTTGGGAGATGGAAAACTTCACAAAATCATGTTGCTTGCTTAGTATGTCTACAGAAATCCATGGTGTACTGTACTTGAAGTGTTTTGTAGGATTATTTGAAAATCAGGGGATGTATTCATGTTGATTAAGACGATCTGTGTTATAAATTTAAAGGAATTCCAGTAATTGCTGTCTTCAGTCTGTTAACTGAAGTTAGATCGGTGAGTTAGATCAGTTAGAGCACTACCATATATGTGCTTTTTTTTACTGCTGCATTTATCAGTACAGAGAGGAATTAGATGGGAAGATGGTTTTAGAAATACTCTTTAGTATTTCTGAAATACATCAGGTCTTTTATTTGTGTGTATGTCTGTGTGTGTGTGAAAAGCTACTGGGCTTTGCTGTGGTACTTCTTTAAATGACTTTTCATTATTTTCTTAATAAAACAGATAAGCTCGAATCTTTTGTGTACATACTTAGACTTGGATGTCACTTAGACTTAGGTGTCACATTTGTGCCTTGCAGACAATGCTTACTCTGAGAATACTTCATAAAAAACAGTATGTACCACTGCAGCTGAAGGACACTTGAAGTCTGAACATGATTTTGCTGCAGGGTCTATTGTAGTAGTAAGGAAACCTTTGTAAGAAAATGTGTCCTTGTGTAATTATATTTGCTTTCAGAAATTCAACTGTTGAAGAAACATTGTAGTGTCTTGAGAAAGTGGTCATATGGGAAAGTGCAAGACAATGTTCTCATGTGCCACAATACAGTACTATTATTTATTTATTTCTTCTTAACTGAAGTATAAGAAGAAATACTTGTATTTAGAGGGTTTCTTTCTGTAAAAGTGTGGTGGACAGATTTTATTTTTGTAGTAGTGTAACTCATGTTTCTGAATACTCTTAATATATAATTAAAAATATGTTTAAAAATTATGTGATAACAGATGTTTCGGAGATAGCAGCTACACTAAGTTAGCTACTATAAGCTGATTTAACTTACTTTAAAAAGATTACTGCTGCTTAAGGAATTGGCTTCCAATGGTAACATCAGAATGAATGTATTATATTCAATTACAAGTGTACCAGGGATTGTGCTTAGCCATGTCCATCTTAGCAATAATAAAAAATTAATACTGTACTGTCCCACTGTGTTCTTCAGCTAAAGCACCAACCAATTTTCAGGTAATCCACTCTGTATTCAGTGGATGGGACTGTAGCATAATGTTCTATCTGTATGCCCATCATTTTGAAGCAGTGTTTTGAAATTATCACATTTTTTCCTCCTTGAATTAGTCCTGGCACAAATAGTAGGTTTCATGAGCTGCAAGTGTAGAGACGTATGGTTTTTTTCATGTTTGGAGGTGTCCGTTCTTGCCTGCCAACAACACTGCCAGTGTATTGCCTTCTTACCTAGCCAAATGGGAGCTTTTGCCTGGATCTTCAAGGCAATCGAAGGATGAATGTCCTAACATAGTCCCAGTGGGTCTTCTGACAGGTTGTGAATGGCATTCTGAAGTCCACAAAAGCTTACGTTCAGTCTTTAATCTCAAATATTTACACAGGCCTTTAAGAATGATCAGAAAAATACTGCTAACCATATCCATAATAAACATTTTATACTGTAAAGTGAGAAAACTATGAGTAAGCATTGTTTTTTGGATCTTGACTTACAACAACAACAACAACAAGTATATATACTTTTAACCAAGCATTCTAATAATTGAAATCCTTTACAGTTTATCTGTATTTTAACATTACAAGATAAAGAGAAGAGCTTGGTTATTCTAAATATACCTTGGTTATTTAGCACAGTGGGGTATTGTTTTCTGTGAGTTTGTATTTTGCAGCCATAAGGAAATTACTGATTTCATATTGGAATTGTAGTGCTTCCCTTTTCTCTAATGACACAAATGCATCAACAACATAAGAATACGCATTCTCAAAAGGAGAGTTTATTTGAATCAGTAAAATTTTAAAGTTCTTAATAACTTACTGATTTAAATCCTGAATGCCTTTGGGGGGAAGGAGGGCATGTTCTAGCAGTCAAGCTATACACAGCTAACTTCAGTCAGAACTACAAAACTGATAAATATAGTCTCAGTGGTTATTACAAATACAGCTGTTCATTAATTTTTCAGTGCAGCAGCATTTCATCTGGAAATGCTGACTCATTGAAACCAAAAGCTTTTAAGAATCCAAGAAAACTTGGAAAAGCAATTCCTAGCAAAACTGGCAGCTAAGTCCACAGCCAGGGAGTGCTCCCAAGACACACAGTCAGAGCACTCATCTGGGAAATTCAGATTTCTGCTCTGCCTGGTTCTCAGTCACAGGGCAAAGCGAGATCTCTTTTTTTCCCAGAGGACTGACAGGACCACCAGCTCACTGGATTTGCAGGAATTCTTCCTCTGTTTTGGATAATTATAAGCTTAACTCTGATTTATGTTGAGGTAAAACACTGTTTTGTTAAGCACATGTATCTTAAAAGAGTTTGCTGCTGGAAATGGGAACAAACACAGCAGCTGTTCATGGTGTTGTGTCATCTTACTGTCCAAACAAAAAATGAAGGTTGCTCCATAAGGAAAAATCATCTAAATCTCCTAAAAAGCAGGCAGTCTGAGCTCACTTGAGCTGATGTTGCTAAAACGCCTATTTCCTCAGAAAAAAAAAAAAAAAAAAAAAGGCACTGACCAGGAAATAACAAGGTCAGATATCATGCTCTTCATCCCCTTCACTTGCTAGAAAACACTTTCACCCTCAACTAGTTTCCTCCCAGAACCACAGCTGAGGCGTCAGGGCCTTCGGTTTGGAAAGGGTGGGGTCTTGGCTCCCGTGCTGCGTGGCTGGATGTTGATGCGTTGTGCTGATTTGTAATCATTTACGTGCTACATACTTCCATACGTGATTCCATAGTCTCAAGTTTTACTGTATTAACTATTGTAACAACTTGCAAAGGGCGGGGTGGAAAACGACTGTTCTGGACTCATTCTAAAAGAGAAAATGAGACTAGCCGAAGAACATCTGTGCAGGGATGTAGAATAATCATGATACATTTCTCAGGGTGAGGCTGTGAGTGTCGGATCTAGGGTATGCTGAGAGGATAATGTGAAAAAATATGAGAGCATTCCTCTTTCTGAATCTCAAGAAAAACATACCCTTAAATAAAACTACTGCATAAATAAGCTCTCAAGTCTTGTATGAGAAACTGAATAAAAATAAATAAGTTATGTTCATATAAAGAATAGTTTAAAAATTCCTTGACCATAGAAAATACTAATTCTTATAAACGGAGTATCTCTTAGGAATTTTGTTGAAATAAATAGATGCCTAAAATGGGGATTCGTATCTTTATTTGACATTTGTACCAGCTCCTCATCAATCCTTTTGGGCAAAGCCAGAATCAAGTTATAAAAATCAACCTTCTATTTATCTCTGCAGTTTAATCATTTGCAAATTATCATTCTTACTGATAGCGTTCATAATAATCTGCTTGTGTAAGCATGTGTACATTCCACTGAGTGCATTTTTGCAGTTATGTGTGTGGTTCATTTAGGATGATTAGGAATTGCTGGGTTAAGTATTCTGTGAAAGTTTTACAAAATGTTTGCCCTGTCTTCATGCAAGCATATATAGAAGTCAAGATATTGCTTGCATTCTTCTCATGCAGTAGTGTTGCTAAACTGAGAAAAATGTCGGGTTTAGCTGCAGCTGAGTTTTGATTTATGTTGTATTAAATAGTGCTAACTTTTGAAATGGCAAGTCAAAAGGGGAAAGAGTTCAGTGGTAAATAAGTAATATTTAAAAATTAGTATTTAAAAAGTGAGATAAAATTTGGTAATAGGAAGAAAAGATAATATGTACATTTTCGGCATTTAGGATTAGCAACACAGACTATTGTGTAAAGTCATTCTCTGTTATCTCTAATGTTACAAGATTAAGGATCATTTTTTAGTTTGACTAATGATGATACAAGTTAGAAAGTCTAAAAATACCGTAAAGCCCAGTTGATAAAATGGAGATCGATTATAATATGTGAGCTAAGGTGAAATAAAGCTTGCTTTAATAACCTGTAGCACAAGGAGAGCAAGACACCATGGATACCAAATGTTTGGGTTTGTTGCTTTTTTTTACAAAAAGCACTGTTAAGAGTCACAGACAGAAATGAGTGTAGATCTTTCAGTCCCTCTCAACTAGAGTGTTAATAACACTTTTTTCTGCCACTTGACTCTAGAAGAACTAGAAAGACAGGTAACTCTGGTGCTAAATCTCTAAGATCCAACACTATTTTTCTTATCTGCCGTGCTAGTTCCAGAGGACCAATGGTCCTATGAGCACTTTTCCCTTAGTTACTGTAAGTGTGATGCTTAGGGTAGGTGTTAGGCTGATTTACAGAGCAAAGATTCACTTCCATGATGAATGTTGAAAATCAGGGAATGCTTACAATTTTTTTCCATTTTATTCTCTCTACTTTAACTATTGCAAATTTCCTCCGTTCTTTATCAGCAAGAAAACAGTTACAACATACTCTATCAGATTAATTGGATGTTCATACAATTGTGAAGAAAAACAGGTTTCAGTGACTGCATTCACTCCGGACATGTTCTGAGATGCTTTTGCTTGTCTCTTGCTGTTCTTTTGTTTTCTCCTCATTGTACTTTACATTGTTAAAATCTTAAGATAAACAACCACAACCAAACTTTACACGTTTGTTCCCCCCTCCCTTTAAATATGTCATCAGAATATCTGCTGCAGATTTTAAGCAAGTTACACACACTGATGTGGCTCAAGTGAAATTCTTTCCACATTAAAACTCTTTGTTGATTGAGACGTCTTTAGTATGCCAGAAGTTGAATGAAGAAAGTAAAGATTTCTGAATGCCAGAGAAAAATAATTAAAAATCACACTTTTATGTAATACTTTTCTGGAAAATACTGTAGAAGTCACAAGAGAGCATCAGTCAGGGCATTTTTATAGTTGCTAGAGGGTAAGCTGTGACGATTGTGAATTCTTGTCACGTGAATAAATTAGTTACTAAAACCGACCTTTTCTTCTGTCAAGTTTTAAAATATTCCTCTTAAGAAAACTTAATTTTCTTTTAGCTGTATTTTTTGCTCCTATTCAGATTATTTTGAATGCTTTATTTTTCTCCAAACTCTCTCCCTGTCCTCCCAGCAGCACAGCAGAACAGATAACCAATTTAGAACAAGAAACAACCTCCCAACTATTCCTTATGTTAAGTAAGCTGGTTTTCAACACTACATCAAATAAATCGTGTTGTAAACGTATGTCTTGCTTGATAGCTAGCATGATAAGGAGAGGGAGTTCCCCATCTGAGAAGACTTCCAGTGGGTTTTTTTTTCCCACAGCTTGACTGGAAGGTCAGTGTCTTTTCTCAGAAATATATACCTGCTTTTCACCTGGATCCTCACTAGCACAGAGGTATCCAGCCTTCCCATGCGGGTCTGCAGAACTTGTTGCACTGAACTGCAGCACTGTGGCAGAACCCCTGTGGTTCTCCACACCCTGTGGTAGCACCCTTGATGAGTCTGTTACAGATTTACTTGTGCTCCCTTCGTGGAGAGCACGTGGGTCAGCTGCTTATCTCTTCCTGGTCCATCAGCCCTTGGGCACCAAGCAGATTGTATCAGCATCCCTAGTCCTGAGATGAGCCTGTGAAGCTCCAGCAGCTCGTACTAGTTAATGGTATGACCCTGCTCGCTAGCTGGTGCTGAAGAACTGTTAAATACATAGTCCTAGGCTAGATCTTATCTGTATTGTAGGAGCTTTACAAATATTAGAGAAATTAAATGTTCTGGAGGTTGAAATATGCTGCTGATTTAAAACTTCAGTGCTGTTCAAGTGTGGAACCTAAACACATTCCTGAGGAGTGTTTCAAAAATTTCTTTCTCTAAATGTGGGAAAGTTACATCTGATAAAAACTGAAGTATAGTCATGTTCTTCAGGCAATTTGTCAAAGAGGATGCATGTGTAGATCTAAGAAAATATTCCCCCACAACCTGTACTTCAGCTTGGGGCAGGGGCTGGGGAAGGGGAAGGAAAAAAACAGACCTGGACCAAAACAGTCAGTGTACAGAGCAGTTTCCCATCAGGTGTTCTTATCTGATCTGGAGAATTCGCTCAGCTGAAGGCAGGTCCTTGTAAGGTTCTTGTTTCTCCTTCTGCTGTCCTTGCTGATGGCTGATCCTCCAGAAGAGAAGGAATCTTTCCCACACAGAGCCTGCCTTGTTTGCTGTTCCTCTTTGTCACACTTGCTACCTTCACTTTTCATTAAGAAGCCAGGGAGAAACTTCTCTTTACAGCTTCTGCCCCTTTTGTCAGGCAAACTCCTGAGTTAGGCAATCTTCTGCTGCCCAGGATGTCTCGGTCAGAAAAGCTTATTTGTTTTTGGCAATAACTATTTATTTTTGTCCTAGTACACCATAGTCAAAGTGTTACAGTTCTCTTTCATTAGTCTATTTCCCATAGGTTTAGTGGTTTGGGGAATCTGGCTCAAATTTTTATATATATATATAAAGTTTAATATAAAAATGTTTCAGAAGCAGAACTTGTTTTCCCAAATTGTCTCCAAAACCCATTACTGCTAATTTGAAACTTTCTTAGGTAGTTTGTTAGGGTTCTTGCATGGAAATTTGCAGACAAACTCACATTCACTGTGTATTTCATATTTTTTTTCATCATCTATATGGCTATAGTTACTTTTTAAAATGTGTATGTTAGTCACCTTGGGATAAATTCAAATATTGAGGCCTAGCAATCCAGTATAGCTGTGATGGGACACCCTGTCAGTGCGCAAGTCTCTCCCTATTGAAAAGCCAAAGCATTTGTGCTTTGATTGATTGATTTGGGTGTTTGGCAAGGATGGTTGTACTCATTTAGGTTGGTTAATTTGTTTTAGAAATAGACACATTGTGCAAGCAGAGTTCAAGGGTTAGTTTGTCAGTGACAAGGGATGTGGCAGGATTATTCTCAGTTCATATTTGCACTGTTCTTGAGCTGCAAAAAATAGCATAACATCTAACCATACGCTTAACCTACTCACGTTGATTATGCCAACAAGTACTTGTATTTTCTGTCCAAAGTGCTATCCAGTTGTTCAATCCAATTCACCTCCATGAACTGGTATCTCCACTAGTATACTATACTTCTGGCAACATAATATGCTTATTACAGTGTTGTTCACGTTAAATACTGAAACAGGAATGTTAGAAAAAATCCATTTCTTAAAAAATACATTGGTGTGGCAAATTCATAGAGTGCATGGTTCCAAAATGTTCAGAAAACAAAAAAATAAGGCGAAGCACTGGAACTGATTGCCCTGATAGAATATTTAATAGTTTTCTGCTAACAGATGGAATAGTAAACAAAATTGATAGCAATACACTTGTTTTCCCTCTTTTTATAGTTCCTGTGGTGATCCATGTAACACTAAGAGCTGCTTATTTTTAGAAATAATTTATGAACAAAAGTCTCAAATACAGAGAAAGTGAAACTCTTGAAGAAAAGGTAAAATCGTGCTGTATTTCTTTCAGCAAATAATTAAGTTATATGCTGGTAAAGATGCATTATATGCTTGCCCTATCTCTCTGAGTGATGTAAGCAAGATACAAAATCCCAGAAAAATTTAACCATCTGAAAAGTGAGTGTAATGATTTAGTATAGAGCTGTGATATGTTTCAGTTGCAGATGAAGTACTTTGTGACCTGTGCTTGAGTCATTTTGTAAGTACACATGAGTCTCTCTTACTGTTTGTATTTAGAAAGAGCTATGGAAAGCACTTGTTTTCCATGGAATATCAGTGTAGAACTTAACTTACTAAAAACAGAAAATGTTTTTTGTATATCTTAAGAATTCCAAGTGGCTTTATAAAGCCGAAGAGAATGGGATCTGTTGTCCCATTATTTAGTGATGTGTTGCATCTCTGTTAAAGGTTTTGACTCTAAATCAGGTAAAATATAGTGTTTGTATGTATCAACTTGTGTTTTACTTGGGCACTGTCAGTGCCTAGAGAAAGCTTGGACACCCCATCCCTGTGCTGTCCAAATCTCCTTCCTACTTGTCACTGTGCCCACAGCTGGGCTCCCACCCCAAGACTGACACAGGCGGCGAGGGTGTCTGTGCAGATCCCTGCCGTTTCTGGGCAGTGGCTCTTGGACAGGGTGGGGAGAGCGCCTGTTTGCAGGGAGCTGCTCCTTGTGGGGAATGGGCGATTTCTGGGGAAAGCCAGGAGTGCCCTTCTTTCTTCTTCCGGCTCAAGTATCCCAGTGGTTTGGAATGACAGCGTGGGAGCCTTGGGTTAGACAAAAGGTGACTAGTTTGTTTTACAAGCCATTAGGGAAGAGTCAGTGCGTCCACAAATAAAGTGCATACTTTTCTTTGAAGACTTTTGAAGCTGTTAGTGCTGACACTAAATATTCTGGATGTGGAAGAGCAGTTTGGATGCAAATATATGTGTTAATCATGCATGTGCTAACTTTAAAAATATGTTTTATTTCTAATTTTTATTAAGGTCTGAAATGAGTAGCAAAATAAGAAAATGAAACATTTTCAGTTTTCAACACTGTTTTATCTGTTGACTTAATGTTTTAACTAAAGGACTCAACAATGGATTTGTCCATGTCTATGTCTTGTGACATGTAATCTAATGATGCAGTCATACAACAGCAGTTTTCTGTGAGGTAGTTTTCTAACTTTGTTCCTGAAAATTTTCATTTTGCTAAGAACATTGTGAGCATATAGTGTTAGTTGCTAGATATGAATACAATGTGCTATAGCAGCAAATGACATTTGGAAATTGCTAATGTGACTGTAAATCTGCAGACAGAAAATTTCCAATTCAGAAGGTTGACTCTGCATTTTAGAATGTACCAGATTCGTACTGCACTAATGGAGAGTAATTTTATATTTACAGAAGGATGTTTTAATTGTTCTCGAAGTTACAATCAAATACACAGTATTTACATTTTAAAATCTGTAGCTGTGGATTATGTTGGCAAAGAGATATATTTTAAAGACTAAAATTTAACAAGGACCAATTTATATATATAAATATAAAATAAAAATGGCAAGATGTAGTACTGATGAAGGAGCTTGATAAATGTCACCATTTCACAAAAAAGTTTTAATAACCATCTTGTTATAGTAACAGGGAGCATAATATATGAAAATGTGATACCAATTGAATTACATCTCTTAAATTAAATTCATATAGTGTATGAATGCAGTGTATCTGCATTGATCTGTCAGGGTAGCATAGCTGTGTACTCTGACCAGTTTTTCCACTGTCAAAATCATTATTTCTTTTTGAATGATGCAATTTACCTATGAGAAGCTCACCTCTATGAAAAATTTGCATTCCCAATAGATTTTTTCCCTTACACTGCTGCTATTTTGCAGTTATTAATTTCTCACACTAATCTGATAAAATTATTCTAGCAAGACTTGTGATATACAACTATCTGCCTCTAAGCAAAAAATAAACAAATAAAAATAATCCAAAAAAGTGTAAAAATTTTGGGGGGTTTGTTTTTGGGGTTTTTTTTATATGTAGCAAACTCTGTTCCTGTGGCTGTTATCTAACAAAGATATCCATTTAATTTCACAGTACACTTTTATTTAATGATATTCCATTATGCCTTTGTAGTCCTCTTCTGTTGCAATTTGTTGTCTACAGTATTTTTAGAAACTTAATACAGTTTTCCTTTTAGAAATGTTTAGTTCCCGCAGCTTGCCTGAAGTCAGACAGGAGCCACTTAGCATTTTTGGTGAACTGCATTAAGTTGGTTCAGTTAGCTGTCTAAACTTTGGCACCTGTTTTAGAATGGGTCTTTATAATTTGTATAATCGAAGCATGGCAAATACCATAATATGTGTTCTGGTTGCCTGTTGCTTTAGCAGAAAAACAAGATGTCTCTTGAATTCTGCTAGCTAGTTTACTTCAGTAGAAGCAGATAGGTTTATTTGGTTTATCTTGTCACTTGCTTCTAAAGGGGAAACCACTTTTCAGTATTCTCTTGGTAATGCGTAACTTTTAGTTTACTAGACTGTACCATTAGAAGTATATCTAGTAATGAACCAGATAGTAATTGTGCATCAAGGGACTATCAGTGTTGATTTGTAATTTAAAAGTGTTTAATAAACAGGTATGATGGTGAACCAATTACTAACAATAGAACTGGGTTTATATATGCTATTTGAAGGTTTCCTTGCACACCTACATTTTATTTTTATGTGTGCTGTAGCTGTATGGATCCTGTAGCTATTGTTAGTCAACTGGGTCAGTGTGTTTGCAATCTTGTTTCTACTAAATGTAGAAAAAACATACTCATAGATGTCCACAGCAGTCACCATCCGCAGAAGTACAACTGCTGTTTTACCATAATGCTGTTGAAGAAGCCAGCATTTTCTCCACATTTTTAATAACTGTTCAAGAGAGAGCAGCAGCCTGCTCGGGCTGCATGGAGAAGATAGTTCTGCCAACCTGCTCACCAGGAGCAAATGATGGTAAAAAGCCTTGCTTCATCCGGGATGCCTGAAGTTGCTGAGGGCCGTAGGAGTTACAGTTTATGTACTTAAAGAATAAGAGCATTGGGAGGTTCAGATTAAGATCAGGGTTCCATTGCACCAGGTGTCAATGGATGCAAAAGGTAAAGGTCCTCTAACCTTGCTGAGATTCGCTGCAGGCCTGCAGCCTACATGCACTCAGTGCATAGTCATTTTGTGTGGGAAACCATCCATCACTGAGGGACACTGATAAATACTCAGCTGTGTGGGTAAACATTAGGAAACTAGAAACTGTACAAATACAGTGCATTGAAGGTTCATTAATTTAAATACTTCCTTATTCTCTATCAGAATTCAATATAGATTCTAAAAAGTCAGTGAACGTGTTAGAGAATTAGCCTACTTTTTTATAGTGATTCCTGAGCAACAGAAAACATAGTTTCTATAGGGGATGTGGGTGCCCTTTAGTTTTTAATAGAAAAGTCACAAAACTTCATTTTGTGGATCACTGCTCTCTTGCGAAGATCACTCTGCTCTTTATCCATATTTTATTATAGTGACATGTAAAGAAACTTGTGTGAAAAATCAGCACTCCAACAAAAGAGTAATAGGCAAAAGGCTTTATTGTTTTAAGGGCAGCATAAATACAAAGTGTGATCCTGTAGAAAGCAAATACTGAAAACAAAGTTTTTACAGTAATTTCCTCATCTTACATAGTGAATCTGTCATAGGCTTATTTGTATAAATAGCTTTAAAATGTATATCAAATGTTTGTTTAATTATATTGCATTAAAAATAAACCTCAATCTATAAAAGGTAGATAAGAAAGCCACAGCTTGAAAACAGAAAAAACTCCATATGAGGAAAGCATTTATGTTTAACCAAATGTGTCATACACCCAGTGTGACAGATCAAAGAATTGGTTGGAGTCTTGAGTTCTCCAAATCAATACTTTTTTTATCCCCTGGAAAGAAAACAGCTTTTCCTTTATACACTTAAAAGTTTATTGTTTGCTTTAAATGTAGGTATTCGCCAAATATATTGAACTATTTCACAGTGTTAAGATTTGGACTTGCTACAACTGATAAAGAATTTCACTTCTGGTGTTTACATACATTTCCTGGTTTAACTGCAGAAAAAGCCTTTGGTGGAAATAGTGAAGAAGGCTCTTTGCCTCACTAGTGCATTTCAACTTGAAAAATTAAAAAAGTGATGGATCAATAAAAAATGTATCAGTGAGCACATAGAGAGGAGGAGATGTTTGGGTTGTGTTTGTTTGTTTAGTTAAAAGTAACTACTGGTGACTTCACTCCCTTCAGTTCTCAAAGGCTGATGGTTGCTTAAAGGCTATAGTCTATGATGCACCTTACTCCTGGTATCATTCAAGGAGATACTGTAGAGTCGGGAATAGCATCCGTAGCCTGGTCATCTCTTTCAATCATTCCCAGGAAGCAAGAGATCTGAAAATACTTGTCTGTGGAATGGAAATTCCCTAGAAATTTAGAATGGTTAGAAGACATTATTTATCTGTTTCATTTTGTAGTCAGTTGGTTGGGGTTTGTAACACAAGGCAACAAAAGCCCTTGTCTGAATTGTCTTTGCGTTATTTCAAAGCCTTGCTCACAATTTGCACATATTTATCAGAGGTGTTCTGTCCAGGTCAAGCTGAATTAAGTTAGTTTGCAGTTTTCTTCTGCCAATTGTAACATCCAGTAGGTCATTTTTATTCATGTAGAACCAGTCATCTTGCTGGAGGCTGCTGATGTGATTGCTGTGGTGGCTCTGTCAGGCTGTACAGCACAAGGAGTATCTGAAGGAAACTGGGAGAGAAGGTGCCTCCTTGGGGACTTGCATGGTGGTCTTACCCCAGTTATTGCAGGTTGGAGAAGTCCAATATCAATGACTTCAAACTCACTAGTTCTGTGTGTCAACTTCAGTAGACAGTGCTGCAGTTGGTGGTGGTTTGATTTTAATTAATCCAAAGAAATGCATTTCCTACCATTTCTGAGATGACTGTAAGTAATTTCATTCTGTTTAAGGAGCTCTGGCAATATTTGCCTTTTAAACTGAAGGAATTACCTGGGTTTATTATCTCCCTCAATTCAATTATTTTATCTCATATCCCTGCTAAAACATCACATATTGAGATTCATTAACAGTTCTTTGGCAGTCACAAGACACTAATCATCTGTTTACAATATTGATCAGCAGCTTTCATTTTAGATTGCATTTGAAGTGAGAAATAATCCTGCAGCAAATAGTAAATAGAAGTCTGGGAAGAAAGAAGATGCTAGCTTAGGCTATATAAAGTGGGTTTTTTCAGGTACTCTGGAAACGTCTGCATTCCAATAAGCTGGGCCCTCTGAATGACGTTGAAATTACAACAGAATTTGCCATCCACAAGTTGTCCGTTGTCTCTGGTCATCTGTGTTCAGGAAGATGGTGAATTCTATTCCTACAGATAAAGATTTCTGTTGACTTCTAAGCAGTTTCTGAGTTGTAATAATATTTATGGGCTAACAAAAAAATACTTAGGTTCTGATGCCTTAACAATTTCATTTGTTACTGTATATAGATTCTTTCCATATTATATATAATAGGATGTTGTTATTGTAGTTCTTTAAAATCATACTCTGCAGAATGGAAATTGAGAACCAAATACTAGGCATTAAAAGTCTTACTTTTCTGAAGCTGCTAGCTAAATTTCTTCTAAATTAGTCTGAAAAAGTTGATTTCTGGGGCTCATCAGCACTAGCTTCCTGGAGATGAACTGGAAGAATGTTGAAAATTGTGTAAACTGTGGCCAAGATTTACTTGTATTTACTAGTATTAATTCTCAGAGCTTTATTAAAACACCTTAGTCTTACTGAATAAGATAGAGTAGTTCTGCATCTGTAAAAGTTGTGAGCAAATATTCAAACTGGGGAGTTCCATTAAAATATATTACTTTCAGATAGTCAAAATTACTAGTTCCTGCAGTCATATCCAGTCATTTCCCAAAATAGCTCTAAAAGGTAACAGCTAACAGATAGAAAAATCCCAAAAAGTCTTCCCTTTGAAATCTTTATTTATATCCATATATCTACACTTGTGGTTGTTAATTTTAAATTAAAAAAAAAATTAAAAAAAGGGTTGTTTGCTGAAACTCAGTTTAGTTTAGCCACAGAGATATAGTAAAGACTTGTATTTCCTTTTCCTCTTGTTATAAATATTTCAGAATGAATAAGTTAGTGTGCTGAAGTTAGTCCAGTTTCTGCACACAGATAAGGACAGGAAAAAGTGTCAAAAGGAGAGAGATAATGCTTTAGAATTTAGATAAAACTTGGGCAGAGGAGTAGGAGGCTACATAGATCTGGCAGCAGAAGGCTGGCTTTTCCATTACTTTCTGATACGATTATGACAGTCGCTCAAGTTGTGGATGCTGCCTGTTAGTCACATGATGTTGCCAGCATTTATTTCCGAATCAAATCTATAAAAGGAAATGAGAGTTCTCTGTCGTTGCAAACCACTTGTCTGGTAGGAAATCACTCACAAATAATAAAGTGCATATTAGAGCATGAAATAGTTCCTTGATGTATGACCTTCAAAACTGGTTTAAGAAAAACAGTTGAAGCTGTGAGTAGTAGAAACTTTTCGTACTGGAAGAATTAGGAGCCACAGGCTTGTATTTTTACAGCTCGCTGGATGCTTGTCTTCACTAAGAAACTGTATTTACAGAGGCGGCAGGGGTTCCCCATGGGTAGGGGCAGGAGAGCTGCCTGGGGACAGGGAAGAGCTGCAGCCCTCAGCTTTGTACTCCACTGGTCTGACTTCTTTGGGAGTGTCCCCAGTATCTGACTAATGACAACAGAGGCAAACTTGCAAGAAGGGCTGAGAGCAGGGCAGGAGTAACTTAAGTAACGGGTCAGGTTCTCATCATCAAAAGGTGATGAAGTACACATTTACCTTCATCTCTTCAAAGCAGTGGGCTAGAATTAACTTCGTGATTTTCACTGCTTGGTGAAATAACAATCCACCAGAGGATCTCAGGGTTTTTTTGTACTGATTTGTGCTAAAGACATGGAATAGTCAACTGCCTTACTATACAGCTAATAAAAAATGTGATCTAATACAAATATACTTGATATTTAAAATTATAGGGGATTCAGATCCAATTCTGCTATGCTACAGCATGCACGTTATTATTATTGGCCTGTCTTTTGAAAATAAAAATCTTAATAATATTTCCTGCCATGAAATGCCTGAAGTTTACCAATTTATAATAAATATCTTACAGCAGTACTTCTCACTTTCCTAACAGTCCCTTCATCAAGGATTGAAGTGGTTTGTATATATTCACTGACTACACATTATATTGACTTAAAATTAAATACAGTGTTTGTTGCAGAGGCCCAGGAGTTAAACAATTGCAGAACTAGAAGCAGTAGCAAAACTACTGTATGTTGATTTGCCATCCTTTATTCCAAATGGACTCTCTCTAGCCTTGCCTAATCAGATAAAGATTCAAAATTTGACATAGAGAATTTGTCCACTTCTGTAGTGCCATTATTGCTTTTAATAAAAAACCCCAAACAAACAGCAAGCAAACATCTCCTAGCACATGTGACACACGGATTATGTGTTTTTCAGTAATTTTCCAGTTTCAATGCTCACTGCTCTACAAAGACAACTGTGTAAGCAGCATCTTGAAAACAGGGATAAACCACCTGCTCCCAAATTTTGTAAAGTCATTACATATTTCTCATTCTTTTTGTATCTTGTTCAGCACTTGCAGATTAATCTCATGCTTTGTCATCACCTGTTGTCCACAAAAAAATTCTCCTTGAGGGAGTTATAACAATACTTATATTTTTCTTTTCACAAGTGCTACAGAAATGCAAAGGACAGCAACACTGTAGTATGGTGTAACACACCTGTAATTACTTTCACAAATAATTTGATAGGGTTTTCTTTTTCAAATTAAAAGCTTTATGTACATGCAGAGAGAGGTCCTGACTCTCCAAAACCAAAATAACTTCAAGGAAAAGAATGTGCATGAGCTTTGCATCCTCGGCACAACAGATTTTTTAGGCACTACATACACTAAGTAATTTGCTTAAATTATCTCTCCTACTTTCCCTAGTTGAGAGCTTGGTCTCCCCTTAAAATAGCAGGTAGGCAGCAACGTTCAAAGATTTGTGATGGCAGACTGAAAGTTGAAATACACAATTAAAATGAAACTAGAAGATTGAATCAGAGGTTTTTGTTTTTAGTCTGATAAAAGCTTCATTGTCTAGCTAACAAAAAAAGCAACTATTTAGTAAGTAGCAAAGAAAAGGTATGGAACTGTTCTTTGAGTTATAATGCATTCTTGTCTTTGAAGCCTGTATAAACCACAGTGCTGGCCCCAAAATATTGCAAAAGCACACAATCATGTTTTTCTTTTTGCTAGTATGATCTAAAGAACTTTCGGACCTTTTTTTAGTGTTTGACAAATACAAGTTTGAAGCATGTATTAATACATTTCTCGGACCCTGCAGATGAGTTCTGTGCTTTACAAAAGTTGAACTTGTTGATTCCTTTAAAATAAGATGGCAGATGGAACATATTTCTAGCAGATGGAAATAGAACTGCTAAGGCCATCAAGCTGATACCTCAACTGTACTCACTTCTCAGAAATTTAGTGTACAGTAAGAGCTTAAAAGTCAAGTCACAGTAGTAGTTCAAGAAAGGTTTGTAGAATATATCTGTGCTGGTTGCACTCCTGGTTTTTGAACATTGTTAATGAGCTCCACAATTGATACATTTTTGTCTAGCGGTGTCACGGGGTGGCATGTGGTGGCCATGTGAAAATGGTGCTTTTATGCATTTATAAATGCTATTTGTTGCCCCAGCATGTTTACACTTTCAAGTCAGATAAGGTTCTCCTAGGAGTTAATAAACTGATTTTGTTTTGTTGGAATATAAGATGCCCCAACACAGATTAGGTTCTGTGAAGGTGGTATTTTCCATCCTCCCCTGTTCACTTCTGTTGAACTGAGGTTACGCTTAGTGCCGGTTGATCATGTTTCAAGGCTGTTGCCTCCATCCTAAAAAAAGCAGAACAAGTCCAGTGAACAGGGATAGAAAGTAGATCTGGATGTATTATCCTGTAATTCTCTTTGTTAGATCCAAAGTTAGGTTTTGGAGGAGGGTTAGAGACCAAACCGGTGCTGTGCCTATCAGAATGAGTCACTAACTAGCAAAGTAGTTGCATTGATTTTTGCACACCCACAAATTACAACAGAAAATACTTTGCAGAGGGTGGAGGTTGTACTTTTCCTAAAGGTTTCTGTATAATTAATCTGCTGTAAGTTCTGGTGCTTTAAAAACGTCTGAACCCTACTGTTAAGCATGGTCCTTGCTCACCACTTGACCACTTCTACAAGGTTTCAGTGTTTCTTGTGCTGTTGCTTTGGTGCTAATGAAGGTTTTGACGACACTGCTGTTGGTAAAATTAAAGTCGTGTATTCTGCTTTTGTTTTGAAGTTGTAACTCTGTTTGCCTGTCTTTGTTGCGGCATTAGGAGTTTGAGCAGCTGCATTTTGTATACCTGCAGCAAAACAGCTCCCTTGTTAAGCAGAACATTTCATAAAGGATTAAAAAGGGAAGTTGGCTGAGCCTTAGGGGACACTTTTGACTCATAAACAAGAGGCTGATTATCAAGAGACTATACTTGTTTGTCGAAGAGGTAACTGAGCCAAGCTCCTCTCTTGGGTGTCTTGCCTGGTACTTCACCCCATCATTTCTGCATTGAGTCCATTTAAAATTTTTCTGTTGCTACAGCTTACATTTGGACTCAGTAAATGTTTGGGGATGAAAAGTAATTTTAATAGAAAATTACTTGCTAGGCTTGGTACAAGCAAGCCAATAATAATTGGAGTCACTGAGGCAAGTTGTAGCTCATGGTCTCTTTTGGGTTTCTTGGAACTTCAGTTCACAACCACCTCAGTTGAACACTGGGTAAAGATTTGAATTTAAAGTCAGTTCTCAAAATGAAGATTGTCTATGGAATGCCTCTATATAAATACAATATTATGTAGATAGATTTTTACGTTGTTTGAATTTTTTTCTATAACTCTTGCATTGCAGAGAAAACCCCAAACAATAGAAAATAAATACTGTTAAAAAAATGGCAATAAAAGGTTGTTCGTTTGACTTAAATTCTTCTCCTTCCTGCCTTCCTGATATGTTTCATCGTGTAGAAGTACCTTTTCTATTTTCATCATTGACCTTGAAGCCCCAGCTATTATTCCCTCAAGTTTATTCCCTCAGCAAGTTTACATGATCGCTTCTATTAGATGTTATTTGTGGTATTACTGTATATTCTTAAAACAAAAAGTAGATTATTTATTCTTCTCTACATAGTAAAAAATCTTGGATGTTGAATTGTGAGTTGCCATGTGTATCATAGGAAGATAATATGTGATTGAAAAGTTTCAAGAGATAAGAGTCTACTAGGTATAGCAGTACTATTCTATTTGGAGATGAAAGGATGCTTATATAGGTTAAGCATGATGGTAGTCCATAGAAACACCTGATACAGTGAGATGTGTCAGTAGCCTCCACAGGGAAAAGTGTTTTTCTTCCTTTGACTAGGTTTGTGCTCGCTAAATGTACATTGTTCATTATGTTTCTAAAACACAGAGATTTTTCTCTGTTTTTTTTTTTCCCTTCATTCTTAGCAGTTACATTTGTAGAGCAGAACCTAGTCACAACAATAATATTGGGAAAATATGTCTGCAATTCCAAATGTGCAAGTTTTCAATTAATGCGAAAATGAGTATCAAGAAAAAAAAGAAAAAGACGGAATTTAATGGATACAGGAACGTTCAGGATCTCTTAAATTGCCCTAATCATAGCTTAGTACCCAAGAACTGTTTATAGCAAGTAGATTCTGTAGAGGCTCAAAAGAGAATCCTGGAGCCACAAAAGTAGTTTTTGCTTCATCCTGTTCAATTCCGTATTTTATTTGGCTGAAATATGAACTTTTTTAATTGTCATTTTTCTGTTCCTTTGCAAGGCTTATGCCACAAAACCCAACAGAACACTGATATGCTAATCAGATTTGTGACATCTGCCAGCAAGACAGCAGGAGCCACAAAGTTTTCTGGAGCATGAGGGGAAACTCGGATGAGCTTTCTTGTGCCACGGATGCACTCACTCTGGTCTTCCCCTGGGCACCGCCTGGAAAAGGCCTTCCTCACAGCTCTCCAGCAAGTGGAGAAAGTGCTGAGTTAGATTTCTTGCTCCTAGTCATCTCTCCCAGACCATGTTGCTGTCCATCCTCCCCCAGTAACAGCACAGCATCCTGCTGCTTGCTGTTGCTGTCAAGCTCAGTGATTTGGGCTGCAGGTTGATGGATCCAGTTCAGTTTTGGCCTTGGATGCTTAGAAGGATATTGTTTGGATTGCAGAGTCAAACATGTCACATTTAGAAAACCCTGCAGGTAGTTTGCTTCTACACCCTTAATTTGACTCCACTGGGTGTTGTGCTATGGTATTGCCGTGTTCCCCATTAGTTGTCACTCTTTTATTCCACAAAACTTTTCCGTAGTTCAGTGGATGGGAGATTGGGACTGCCTATCCACATACACCCTGTACTATGCATTGTGAAGTACAAGGGGAATACACTCTCTTCAGCAGGGAGCCACTTACCTCCCTTTCTGTATGAATTCTCTGGATCATCTTGTGCTGCAGTTGTCACTGGGAACTGGAGAGGTGTTGGGAATTTTTAGTGCATTGTGTGATTTACTTTTTGTTTGGTTATGTACGTGAGAGAAGTACTAACTAAAATTCAGAACAGAAGTGACGACTTCATTTCACACCCACAATGGAAAAACTATGAAAATGTGTGATGGTTGCCACTTCTCTTAAGTGGTTTTCATGTAATCATACAGGTTTAATATGTGTTTTAGATGAGAAATTGTCTTACAGTCCCAAAGCTTAGGAGAATAAGAGCATAAATTTTGGCTTGAAGGAGATTGACTTCACATTGATCTAAGCTGTTGTTTCCAGGCTGACAATATATTGACAGAAGAAATATGTGGAACAGAAAATACAGGGGACCTTCCACATCCCAGTTTCTGGGAAAGGTGACATCAGGATAGCTATTAAATGTATGCTCCATCTGAAAGGAAGGCAGAAAGGAATCTTAGTAGAATAAAAATTTTGTTCCTGACCTAATATGAACATCTGTCACTTGTAAACTAGTTAGATGAAAAGTTCTGTTTCCAAAATACATAAGGATTTGCTCATGAAGATATGTCATTGTTTAATCATCACTAGTATTTATTCACAATTTAGGCAGCTTAAAAGTGAAATAAGTCCATTTTTTAGCTACTTGAAAATTTTTGTAGTAGTTATAAGCGGAGAAGGTTTCTAAGGTAACCTACTGATAAATAAGTTTATTTTCAAAATAAGGAAAATTGAATTTCAAGAACATGCTGTAACTTTTGGTAAGTCAAAGTTGGAAAACAGTGCCCTGAGGCTTAGCTATAGTACATCTCCATTTGTAGTATTTTCTTGGAATGCTTTATGTATCTAAAAATTTTACCTTGGGATAGGTGAGTGAAAATATTTCTACAAGACCTTATTAAAATGTAGCAGAAATACAGTATTGTTTACATCAGTGATATAGCTCAGGGTCTTTCTACATTTATGCACATCTTCGCTTATTTTGTTCTGAAAAGAAAAAAGTAATTATAACCTGCTTATGGCTCCTCATGATTTTTAGATGATGTGTGAATATTTATGTATAGCAAAAATTATCTGCTAGTGAGAAAGAAACTCAAGAATGTGTGGCTGAGGTTTTGCATTCTCTCAGGAACAGTGGGAAATTTCCAGGTAGTTTTATATTAGTAAATATTGGAGATATTATGTGTCATGTCTTCATTTTGATCACATTAAAATATCACACCAAGGTATTATGTGGGGTCTAGTGATAACTATACATTCTTAGACAAATGGTGTAAGTTACTGCATGCAATGTAAAAAATATCTGTAATTCATGAGACCTGTACCTTGTGAGACCTGAGTCATTACCATTTACTTCCTTAATGCTCTAATTAAAATACTATGTAAAAAAAAAAATTACTTTTTGTATATGTCTATTAATAGATGCAACTTTGTGTGCCTCTGTCCCTAAGGAAGAGTTTGGGTGAAACAGCTCTGTATTATTTGATGTTCATGGACGTGTCATAATGTAGGTGGTTTGTCTGCTTTCAGACATTGTACATTATTCCTGGTTCTCTTCAGTATACTAAATATTTGCAGTAGATTTTGGTCACTTTGTTCTGATAGGTGTCAGCTGCATCTACTTGCGAATGTAGTGCATCACATTATCAGAATGATTTACAGTGTCCCTGAGTTCTCTTGTTCCAGCTGAGGTTTCTTGAAGGACCTGGCTCATGACTGCTAAGAACTTCAGGAAAACTACTTTCCAGTAATCATGACTTTAAGAAAATGTCAGTTTGGCCATCTCACAATGTAAGCTAGTAGGGCCACAATTTACTCTTAGAAACCTTATTTGTGTTGTCCTGACCTTAAGGTGATGTTTTAAAAAGTTTTGGCCCATTTTCCTTTATCAGTTGGAGCCAATCTGAATTCTCTGTCCTTTGAATTACCCTGACTCTTCCCCCTGACAGGAACTGGCAACTGTTGCTGCCACCCGAAGGATACTGCAGCCCCAGAGCATGTGCTGCAAGGTGGGCAGAGCCCAAACCCCACACCTTTGTGAGCTCCTTGGCAGGAGGAGGAGGTGACACTGGGGCCTGTAGGGATTGAGGAGAGACAGCCAGTTGCTAGAAGGCCTGTCAGGCATAAGGGGCTTGGTTGCAGAGGTTAAAGCTGACACGGTGACTGCTGTCTTGAGTGTTGACCAGCAACGGAGAGGAGGTTGGGATCGAGACATGTTCGGTATGTGTGAGCAGAATCCTCCGCTGTGCTTGGCAATGGGGGCCTTCAGCAGATGAGCAGAAAAACTACTGAAGAACTTACAGCAGATGAGAAGGGGGTTAAAAACAACTGTGAAAAGTTGGATCATGGTACTTGGTGTCTTGAAATGAAGGAGGATTTTTTCTGGAAGGCTTTAGTCACCTGGGAAGGAAGGATCGAGTAGCTGTGTGGGAGGCAATTTGCAGGCAAGTGTACTCCTCTGCAGTAGATCGGTACATTTTAATGAAGTATATTTGCTCCATTTTATAGGATTTGCTTTGGACTAGAAGTCTGGAAGATGTTTTAAATAGACTGCTTTGAGATACAATGGTCAGGTGGAACTATTTGAAGCATATAATATGGAAACCCAGTATTTACAACATATTTGTAGGGTCTCAGAAGCTGAGCTGAAAAGATTGTCTCTTTTTTAGAAGATATTTTTCAGAGTAAATAAGGCACATTCAGAGGATATAAAGACAAAAGTGATGTTAGAAACTACTGTAGCTGTGCAACTTTATTTGTTTGCTTATTTACTTACTTACTTACATTTGCAGCTGTCTCTCAATCCATCCCAGCCTGCAGGAAAAGATGCCTTCACACTGACATCCTTCTCCTCTTCCCCTCCCCTTCCTGTAGGCTGTGTGGGGCTGAATGGAACCGTTTTTTAGATGTAGGTTCCACTTAGAGATGGCTTTCTAGGTGGGTGGGAATTCTCACCCACCAACAGGGAGGAGGGGAAGACAGTGCTCAGACCCCGCACCTGCAGCAGTGAGTGCGTGTAGGAGGACGGGCTGAGGTTGTACATTGCTGTGCAATCGGAGGGGGTGGGGGAGTTGGGTCCTTTTGCCTCAGAACCATGACTTTTATCCAGAGGTCACTCTTTCCATGGAGAAGGCAATGCCTTTCTTTGACCAGGGATGCCAGCAAGTGAGATGCATTCAGCTGATGCCCTAAATATCAATCAAGTGTAAACTTTAAGTTTGAGGAATGTGCCATGCTTTTTGGTATTTATCATTTTGACTTTTCCAGTTCTTTCTTTTTCTTGTAGTCA
Organism: Scytalopus superciliaris; assembly: GCA_013400415.1. Lineage (NCBI taxonomy): Eukaryota > Metazoa > Chordata > Aves > Passeriformes > Rhinocryptidae > Scytalopus > Scytalopus superciliaris. The sequence continues at coordinate 425,276 of VXBX01008415.1, read as the reverse complement.
TGGTCTGTGTTACGTGTGTCTGCTTTCTCCTTCTTCTTAACTTAGTTTGATATCTTGTCTTTCCTGGGCTTGTTTTTGCTTTCATTCTGCTGTAGGAACAGAGAGTTTATAATAGCAGTAGCATAACTTCAAAACGTGGATCTTCAGTGTTTAAAACAATCCTTACATAAGTCATTAAAATAACAAAGACTAAATAAACATGTCCTCACCAAGTGAAGAAACAAATTCCAAGGGCAGGATAAGCATCTGCCAATCTCTAGTGTTACTTCCTCTCATCTTTCAAGACTTTTTGCAAAGGTTTTTCACACCTGCTTTAATATCTTTTCTCTAACATTTTGAAAACTTCTTAGAGAATTTTTTTTTTCTCTCTACATTGTGCACAATATAGTGGGGTAGGGGAACACCCACTCAGAAACATTTCTGGGGTTATTCAGGACCTCTGTAGCTATCTGTGTTCAGAGCCTCACTAAATTTTCCATACTGGTTGTTTTGAAAATCTTGTCTTGTGTTTTGTCTCCCTGATAACATCACTGGCAGGTCACAGGAAGTTGCTGATGAGCAAAGTGTCACCTTTTGGGACACATCACATCACACACATGCAAGGTTGGGAAACCCATACAGAATAAAAGGCACTCACTGTGCCAGGATCTTTCACTACAAGCCTGGTCTTTTGTGAGAAATTTTGAATCCTGAAGAAGACTGGGGAGAGACTGGCAAGCAATTTTTGGAGAGTTTCAGAATTCAGATGTTTATGCAAAATTTTGACAGGATCATGAATTGAACAGTGGTATTACGCCCATTTTACACAGAGCCAAATTGAACTGTGGAAAAGCAATTTGTTAGGTTTCACAAATTTGTGACTAACCAAAGGGCTCTGGTGATTTATTAGAAGTGTTGAGGTGTTAAGAAAACAACTTCTGTGTTTGAGTTGACGTATTACTTTAACAATTTGGTTTGAGGGAGGAAAGAGTAATATTATAAAGGAAGTATTAATTTGTCTAACCATCCTTCATTTGACTTTAGAACGATGTAACTGGGAAAACTCAGTTACGGTTTCACTTACCAGTAATGATTTAACATAAAATGGACTCCCAGTTTTAAAACGAGCTGAATCATTGAGTCTCTAGGGCTGGGACTGGAGGAATGAAGAGCCGGCAGGTGGGGTTGGACCTACCTCTCTGCATGTGTGCATTGTATCCAACAGAGCTATGGCTTCACCATCACCAAGGACAGCTTTGATTCCTCCTTCAAATAATTATGAAATAAGCTTGCTGGCAGACATTTCTGGATTGGGTTGCCTGGGATAGCTGCTAGGAGAAGCACATTCTGCCAGGCAGCTGTTTAGAGGAAGTGGTGTTGAGTAAAGACTCTGAAAGTCTTGCAATCAAATTATTATATTGCATGAGAAAATACCAAGTAGTGGAAAGTCGTGTTTTTCAGGAAAAATTGCACAATCTTTTTAAAGTTACAGACTGGTTCTTTCTCTAGGAAGCTGTTTATAAGTTGAGCAGCTTTTTGCATCATTTTTATGCCTTTTCCATGACAGATGCATAAATTCAGTCACAAATTAAGTGAACATGCATATAGGTAGCTTTTGTACAGTAAATTTTATATATGGACTGGCATGAATTTTGAAGACAGTCTTCATTATATATTATGTACTGGAAACTCAGCAGCCATATGTTGGGTGTATTTTATTGCAATTTTGCTAATAAGGGCTTGTGGATTTTCTTCTGTAAGGGTGTAATCTATCATTTTGCAAAAATATAAAGCATGAAGATTGAGAGAAGGAACAACACATAGAGATTGGGGATTTAAACAGTTGAGAATTGTTCTCTTACTTGTTGTGTTTCTAATTTTCAGGAATTTTTTGAACATGCAAAAAAGCTCTGGGATGATGAAGGTGTAAAAGCATGCTTCGAGAGGTCAAACGAGTATCAGCTGATTGACTGTGCACAGTAGTAAGTATTTCTTTTCATGAAATTTATAGCCAAAAATGTGATCATCTACAGCAAGATAGAAAATATGTTTATAGCAGCAAGATTCAGGAGTTTTGCAATGCAGTAATTGACATTTTCATTCTCTGTATAGGCAGAGTATGTATAGCAAAAGTAATTGACTGGTTCATCATAGTTTGTCATTATTATACAGCTAAATATTCTGCCTCAGCTATTTCACAGCTGATAAAGACGAGTATGAAAAAATCATATGAAATAATTTTAAGTATCTTTATTCCACTCAAAACCAATTTATATAAAATCATTTCAGTTGGAACTATTAAGGGTAGAAAATGTAGGGCCAATCTAAGGAAAATGCTGTGTTTAAAATTCTTACACCCTGAAAGTGCTAAAATTGCTCAGTCTTTCCACATTCCATTGCATCTCCTGAGCTTTTCACATAACCAGATTCATACCTGCATTACTAATATATTTTCTAGGAATAAAACATTATAAGCAGAATTTCATAAAGGCAGTAGTATGTTTGGTATTCTGTCCTTCCTACACATCAAGTGAAGCAGGATCTCTGTGCATAACACAGTCAGAGGTTCAATCTGGTCGGAAATGTTCTGAGAAGATGGGCAGGACATTGTGAAGGTGCAAATCATAAATACATAGTACGCTGATGAAAACCTATTAATCAAAAAATAATCTGTTAACATTGCAGGGCTACATACTCAGCTGTCCTTGGTAGTAACACAGGTCTGAATTAGACTTTGACCAAAAATATACATTTCATGTGAACTGCTATTGCGAAAATATCTACTCTTACAGTTGCTATGTGATTTAGGGTTTTCAGAGAACACACTCTAGTGTGTTATGATTTGTCTAATTGGCAGTATGGTCAGCAGCAATGCCACAAGTCTGTTCTAGCACACTCAGTGTTTTGCTTTTTTGTTGTCTCTGCTCTTGGTGCTGAGCCTGAAGCAGAGGAAACGGTCCATGTCACTAAAAAGGACTTGTCGTGCTTCTGCCACAGTGGGGAATTTTGCTGTTGCAGGTCATAGTTTATTTTCCCTCTTTCCAGACCATTTTTGGGAAAAAATTACTCATCAGCACATGGAAGCAAGGGAAAATTAGATATATGTATGAAGGAACTCATTTGACCTCAGTGGACTGAATTTACCAAAACTTGGGCATTTGCTCATGCTCTGAAGTGGCTAGAAATTGAAACAGTGGTTGTACACAGACAATGTTAGACAATTGTCCTAAAATGTGATCAGTTTGTTTCCCCTCTGCCCTCACTCACCACCACCACCACAGTACAGATCTGAGCTGTACTTGCTGAAAAGTGCAGGCTGACTGTTTATGGTATCTGTTAATACACTCAAATAAGACATCAGACTAAGGAAATAGAATAATGGCACATATTTAAAATAAATGAATGTAAAACTTACTTTCCTGGTCAGTAATGGTCTTCCAATCCTGCTTTGAAAAATGGTTCTGAAAGGACCCGACAAAACCAGGAAGACATTGAATTACAGTATTAATAGTAGCGTGCTTTCCCGTAAAAGAAATGATGCCTTGCTACAGGTTTTGACAAGGAAAAGAATGTTCAATCCCGTGTTATGTCCAAAACCAAAACAGAAACGGGGACAAAAAATGTATCTAGAATTAAGTCCACTGTCCTGAAACATGAAACTAATTAGGAGGTTTTTTTCTGTGTCTCTTCCCTCCATATCTTCCAACTGTCTTGCTTTTGCTTTATTCTGAGATTACTTTTTATAGTGGTAAATACAATGTTTGCATAACTCTTCACCTTCAACACCCTTTATGAAATAGCATTCGATACTTAAATATTCCTTGAGTGTATCTGTGCTTTTCCTTTCATGATCTACCTAAAAATGTAACAACTAAGTGACTTGTGAATGTTTACAGTCCTAGAGCTGGGACTTGAAACTCAGGAGCAAGCTGTGGTGTTGATCTGATTCAACAACCTTTTTCTCACGAGTATTGATGATTTAAACAGTGAAGTGTAAACTTAACAGAAAGAAAGATGCTAAAAATACACCCAACTTTCATCTATTATTCCTTGAAAATCAAGATTATACTAATAGACTCAATGAAAAGGAGTTTTAAAAGCTACTGTGTCTTTGCTGCACACATGTATTTATCTATTGCACAACAACAGTAGTTGCTTTAGCCAGAAGAATATTTCTGTGCTAGCACTGGATGGACCTTTTTCAGGGTGATGGGGTCACATCCACCTGTAACTGGCAGAGCATGTGAGACTGGGTTAGAAATACAGTTCTGATGCCCACAAATGAACTCTTCTGTGCAGTTAGAAAATACTGAGGGTGAGGTGAGGGTGCTGTCTTTGTGGCTCAGCAGGAGCTGGTGGCATTTCTCTCAGAACCTGCCTGTGGTCATATTTAACTGGTAAAAGAGAAAAGAGGGATATAATGCTGATACACATGCTTACTGCTTCCATTACACTGGCTTTAGGAGAAAGTATCCCACGCCAGCAGCAAAATCCTAATCTTTTACTTGATAGTGAAGGGAGAACATTGTCAGTAGGTCATCACTTATTTCTCTACTTAAAAAAACCCAGCGCAAACCCCAAAAAGTCCTAACGTGTCACTAAATCATTGGACTATAAGTTGAGTGACCGACTAAAAGTGAAAAGCATTATTAGCAAATTATAATGTCAGTGGCCAAACTTGCTGACTGTTAAATGAGTTACAAATACAGTGTATTTCAGAATCGTTTAATTTGGCTACAGTACAGAGCTTCTGTATTTTTAAAACTTAACCTAATTTTCTTTATTACTGTGGGAGAAATATTTTGCTGGAAACGGAGGTAGTAGAAAGACACAGAGGCAAATGTTTTGTTTACATTATGCCTGAAAGTTGATTTTCCTTGACCTTCAATGCCCTTTTAAATTACCAGGGCACTGTTCCTTCACAGGAATGAGAGTGAGGCCTGCTTGTCAAATCATTTTAATATTCTTACATGAGTCTCCATGTATATGCACTTTTTTCATTGTTAAGGAACACATTTAGTGCACACGTCATGTTGGTGCATCATGTGATAATTGTAACGAATATGGATCTGTGACCAAGCCAGGGGCCAGCAAAGATCAGAATTGTTCTTTATCACCAGCTACAAAGACATTTATGTAACTCTTGGAGGGGTGGGTATTGCATGGCCATCAACCATCTTATTCTCTTTAATGACTTTCATATATTTCTTCAAGATTAATATCATAAAGCTGGCAGGTTATTGTTTTCCCTGTCTTCTGGTTTAATGTTTCTTTCAAGTTAAGTTTCAAGTTTAATCTCAAAAACTGATACTTAATTTGAAAAGCTTATTTGATTTGGTTGTGTCCCTATTTGACTTACCCAGATTATAGCAGAGTTTATGAAGATAAAACTTGCATCTCACTTTAACTTATTTTGAGTTCTGTTTGAACTGTGATTTTTGTCTATATTCATATAGTTTAAATTAGGCAAATTCTAAGTCTGTAGGGGGTTGGTTTTCAGATTGTGGTTTAGTGTTTCTTGGCACTGCAATGGCTAGTACATAAACAATAGACAAAAATATGTTAATTCGAAAATTTCTTGTGATTCTAGGACAGTTTTTTAAAAGTTAAATAGTTTCCTGTACAAGGATTGCAACTTCATTTTTAATGTTTGTTTCTTCATACTATTTACCAAATGCCCAAATTTTATTGTATTTATGGAAGGGAACGGCAAAGCAAACTTCTACCAATGTAGAACAGATCTGCAATGTAAGAAAGACATTAAGCTGTTAAGAGACTGTCCAAAGGAGGGCAACAGAGATGGTGAAGGGCCTGGAGGGAAAGCCGTGTGAGGAGCAGCTGAGGGCACTTGCTGTGTTCAGTTGGAGAAGAGAAGACTGAGGGGAGACCTCATCGCAGCTACAATTTCCTCATGAGGGGAAGAGGAGGGGCAGGCACTGATCTCTTCTGTGTGGTGACCAGTGACAGGACCCAAGGGAATGGCCTGAAGTTGTCAGGGGAAGTTTAGGTTGGATATTAGAAAGAGGTTCTTCACTCAGAGAGTGTTTGGGCACTGGAACAGGCTCCCCAGGGAAGTGGTCACAGCACCAACCCTGACAGAGTTCAAGAACTATTTGGACAATCCTCTCAGGCATGTGGTGTGACTCTTGGGGATGGTCTTGTGCAGAGCCAGGAGTTGGACTTGGTGATCCTTGTTGGGTCCCTTCCAACTTGGCAGATTCTGTGATTCTGTGAAATAGAAGTTCAGGTATGCTGGCCTTCAGTTAAAAATGACCCAGAAAAAAAAGTTGTTGCATTATGTATCTTTAAAAACTTCATAAATTTAAGTAAATTAATTTATGTGGCAATGAAGACATACAAAATTTCTTTTCAACTAATAACACACCGTAGAATTATAGGTAGGTTATATAACACCTGTTTGGTGTTAATATATGTGAGTTGGTTGACTTCACTCTAACGCTGGTGAAATGGTTTCTGTAGGATAAGCCACCTTTCTTCACTGCAAACTGTACCATGTGCTAATTGGTGCTGCTCTAGCTATTCCAGATAAGCTGCTGAAAATACTTTTTCTTGGAAATCAAACACATGTGCCGGGAGACAGCAGTGCAGTTGAAAACCTTTGCGGAACACAGTCAGCTCTGGGGGATATCAGGCACCCCCAGTCTGGTGACTTCTCTATGTTGTTTCATTGTAAGCATTGAGTTAACTTAGTTTTGACTATTCCAATGTCAGTTATTTGGCTGACTTGCTAAAATTAGTTGCAGTGATCAAAAGAAAAGGTGTGGGGATACTTAAAATGCTTAGACATTGTCAGGCAAAGGTGATAGTATTAGAACAGAAGAGTAGATATGCAGGACTAGGCACGTTGAAAAGGGGAGAAAAAGGACAAAAGCAGAACATCCAATTTTCTTTTAAGGTCACACACAGTTGGCAAAATACATTGTTGTTAGAAAAAAATAACTACTTGCAGGGTTATTGAAACTTTCCAGAGTTGAATTTTGTCCCATTGCATTCATGTGAAATAACACCATGTATGTGTTAGGGTGGCCCTAGCTGGAAGGGTTGTATTTCAGCTCACTGAGTTCCTCACTGTAAGAAGTAGACCAAGGATTTAAAAGAACCTGCCCTCAGCCAGCACTTTATCCCAGTTTGTCTATCAGCCTTCTTTCCCTGATAAAATACACCACTTCTGATATACTTGGTAGTGAAGGCCTAAATTGGTCTCTATGCAAACATTTGGGCTAATAAAACTTGATTATGCAAGTTCTCAGGAAAGCAAACACAATGGATGTGAGCTTGGCCAAAGAAAATTGATTTTATATTTGAGCTAATTACAGAGAAAATGCACACCTCGTGTACTTCTTCTTTGCAGTTATTCTGTCTTGGAGAAGGGTTCCGGCCAATTTATGGGGCACCTATCCTCGTATTAGGTGGAGTAATTAAAAAAAAAGTTATTTGTGTTGTTGTCAAAAGATTCGACTCTTGATGTGAGAAAACAGATAATTCTTTTCTCAACAGCAGCACTTCTTGAAACCAAGCATATTTCTGACTTTCCTTGTTCTCTTCTAGACATAAAGTTTAATTGCTGGTATGGACATGAATATCCCTAAATTCCCTCTTACAGCTGGAGGTCAGAAAAGCTACCTCGGCATCTTCTGCTTCTTTTGTCTAGTGTGGCATTGCAGTCTGCTGTATTGCTGTGTTCTTTCTTCATAACTGGTGGTGAAGTAAATGTGGATGGATTTGTGATAAATTAAGCCATTATTGTTGTTGCTGGTTTTGTTGTTATTGTCGAGAGAATATTATTTTGTAAAGCAGTGATTCTTTTTAGACATGCTAACTGTGTATTAAATGTAGGAGAAATGCTGTTGACTTAGAAAAACAAGAAGAAGTATTCATTCTAAATGTTTCATGTAAATAGATTTTAAGAACTAAATTTTTGTGGTGATACAGGAAAACCGGAACATGATTTGCTTCCATCTAAAATTCTGTTCTGGTTCATATATAAACAACTCACTGTGATGATGAAGTTTCTTCATTTTTTCTTTTTAAAATCTCTCATGCGGTATCACTTTCAAAACTTAAAAATTCATTGCTCAAAAGTTGGGAGCAAATTTTGTTGGTGAATTCACGAACAAGTTTTCTCCGCTTACCTGGTTTGAACTATAAACCTTAACCAACCAGTAAATTGTTATTTAATGGTAGAAAAAAAGAGAGGTTATATTTACAGATTAACCTTACTGATGAGTCTTCTAAACAGAGGTGCTTGCCAGATAGGACAAAAGTCATTCTGCAGTGTGTAACGCTTACATTTTTTACTGTTTACTAACTAATAGACCACACTCTTGAGAGGCAGAATTGTGGTTTCTTAAAATATGCACTGGGAATTCTAAGAAATAACCTTTTCATGTGTTGCTTTGATTTTTTTGTTGAGGTTGTTCCCCTTTTTGGCCTCACATATGAAAAAAAAAATTATTAGACTCTATCAATTCTATCTTAATTTTGGTAATGAAACTGTGACTGTGATGTTATAGTACTAGTAGTTAGAAATACAAAAATGTAGAGAAGAAGCAGCTGTATACAGCCCCAAAATGCCTGTGTATTTTCAGTTTGGAGGATGAAGCACATGAAAACATCATTCACAAATAGCTAGAATGGCAGACAAGCATGTCCTTGTCTGTTTTAGCCACTTCAGTTCACAAATGCCTTCCATACCTAGAGAAGACAAGAATGCTTCTCAAATAAAAAAAAACTAGAGAAGGTAGTTTATAAACACAGCACTGTCTCTGCCTTTTAAAAATCAATGTGACAAATACTTATTAGCTAATTACCATTGGCAAAGCCTTTAGGGAGCCCTAGATGGGCTGCTCAAACATAAATTTAAACTAAATTTTCCCACATGCTTCTCTGTATATGACTGGGCTAATTTTCTGCAGTTTTAGAACAAGCAAAAAGTTGTAAGGCAGAATAATATAAAATGTTCCTTAATCTCAATTTTAAAGAGCAATAAAGTCTAAAGACCAAACGAAGTTATGACAAATGCATGAAAATACATTTTGGCTCTTTTTAAGATGTTTTATTAGACATTTGTAGTTTCCTTTGAAAAATATAGCAAAAGTGGCTTTACTCTGTTGAGGAAACAGTTCTTTCATCCTTTGTCAAGAATTTTATCAGTTTTTCCTGAATACCTCGTGAACAGTTTTCTTAATTTTTTCCCTGGCTGTTTGCACACACAGGCTAATAATAGGTGCAGGATAGTGTAACACAGCAGCTCAGCCTCCTTTGGAAATGTGATCCTTTAAGCAAATTGGAGGGTTGCAAGTAGGTCCCTCAGTTGAGCTCGTCTGCATTTAGTTTTCTCTATTAGTATCCTGTATTTAATTTGGAGATATGTTTTTCCATATCGCTTCTGCAGAGATAAACTTCAGGCTTTTGCAATCGTACCTACAATACACACTTCTAGAGCCCAAACAAAAGTCTGCTGAAGAATCAAGACACTCAGCATCACTCTTGCCACATAGGCGCTTAAAGCATCAGTGTCCTGTATAACAAAGAGTGTTCTGTTGCATTTGTGGCTAAAAGAGAAAAGCCTGTGTTTATTTTGCCTCACAGCAGTGAGGACAGATGTGAATAGGCACTGGTACAGGGCTGAGTCAGGGAACTGGTACAGTGGGCCAGTGTGACAGGCGAAAATGGCCAGCATCTGGGACACTGGGCAGCAGGGAGGGAAGGCTTCTCCGTGGGACTGGACTTCACTGAGGGACATCTTGTTTGAATATTGCATATTAAAAATAACACATGGTCTCATTAAAACATAGGAATGGAAAATAACAAAGTTAGTAAGCAGACTTTGAAAGTTGCCTTGAAAGTTTATGTCTTACCTAGAATACAGATAACTGCCGATACAGAGAACCTTAAAACCTGTGTGTTCCCTACTGGCAAGTCAAAGAAAGAGTAAAACTGAGCATCACTTACAGTAAACATGCTGATACAGTTTCACTCCAGAAAGCCTGGTTGTGAATCATTGTTCAGCATCAGCCACTCAAAACATCTTCAAATGAAATAAAACTGACAGTGCTGGTTATCTAGAATCTACATGCAAGATTTATGAGTAGGTTTCAGAGGGAGGTTTTAGGTCATTCTGTCAGTTGTGTTGTTATTTATGTGCTGTTCTTGGTTTAGGACTCTTCCACTGTATGCGTGGGAGAAAGAGTAAACTATGACCAAAGCCAGCTTCATTCTATTGCAGGGAATGTTGAGAGTCACTTGGATTTATTCCACTTCTCCAGCTTATGTCAATTGATAGAGAGTTTAATTCAGTCTGCTAATTTACAATTTATTGTCAAGCGTGTGTGTGCTCTCAGTGGCAGAGATTAATTGGCTAAAGCATACATTACCTTATTAATAGGCTTATAATTATGTAGCACAAATGTATTTAAAATTTTTTCTATGGAATTTCTTTTCTACTATGCTCTAGAGAAAAATGTGTTCCATATTCTGTTACCTTAAACCTAACCTACTGTGAAATGCTTGTTTACATAATAAATTTAACTTAACAGCTGTATAATAACTGTCAGTTGAATGCTTAAAAAAGAAAGAAAAGCACTGAAAATTTAATGACAGGTTATACAGGATACTGTCAAATTGTTTACAGTTGGGGTTTGACTTTCCTTAAATGCCACATGCCTTTTTTTCACTTAGAGACGGTCAACTTTTCTTTTTCCAGGTAGATAGTTTCACATGACAGGATAAAGGAAGGCCAAGAATCTTATTTCTTCCTTAAGGAACTACTCACTGGCCAGACTCTGCATACACAGGCTCCTCTGCTCTGGTACATGTACACAGCCTTGTTTATGTTAGGATCTGCAAGAACCCAGGGTTTGGGTGGTGGTGTTTTTCTAAATTAACACTGCACCAACAGATTTGGAAAAAGAAAGATGGAATGCAGAAGTTAAGAAATAAGAAAATAAAATACAGTTTATACTGTGCTGAAAAAGTGTAAAGGCTAAGCAACTATGCTTGGAAAATAAATTTTACACCTCAGACTAAACCAAAATAGAGTCATTGTATTTGTCAGTTTGGTTATAATCCCAATTTTAAAGCACATCAGACTGAGAGACTGAGCAGTTCAAGAGTGTCTCTCCACCTCTCATAATTAAATTAAAGCTAATTTAGTTCATTTTAATACAAGACAACAGTGATGCTGCTAGAATTTCTGAAAAGTTTATTTGACTTTAGAGAAACTGTTTCAGTTATGTCTGTTCTAAAAGTATTCTTTCTGATTTAATTAGAAGTGTTTGTTATATTGTGGGGTTTGACACAAAGTTTAGTTTGAGCCTAAATTAAGCAGCAAAAAGGTAAATATGTATAAGATGTATCAGTGTGTCTAACAGATACACCAAATAATTGTCTTCCAGAATAAAATTTGTGAAAGTTCATCTAGAATTGGTTAAAAAAATCATTTTTCCTCAATTTACTATTCCTCTGATAATTCCTCCATTTGTAATCAAAAAACAGAAATTATTTTAAGCAGTTTTCACACATAAGTGCTAATGCAGGAAAAGGTGAACCTTGAAATCAGTTGTATGGGTTTTCTGAGAACAACTTTTAGTTTCCTTTCCTAACATTGAAAGGAGGTTGGGAATAGGTTTTTTGTTTTTCAGATATTTAGTTACAGAAATAAATTGGAGTGAATATCAAAATGTAAGCCTTAAGTACATTTTTCTGACCAAAGCCTGCTGCTACATTTCTTGACTCCATGTCTTTGCCTCCTTGCTTTTTTAACTTCGCTTAAGAAGGCTTCACTACTTTTCTTCTGGTTTAGAAGAATGTGTTTGGGGTTGGGAAGATCTGCATCCTGAAAGTCCAGTGGTACAGATTTTGAATAATTATTCTTTATTAAGTGGTCAGCATGGGTGTAATTACTTGGCCTCCACTTACCTACTGGCACAACTATGTCAGACCTGTCATTGCCAACACTACTGTAGTAATTATTAAAAAATAGTTCTTTGAAGAGCAGTAGAATGTTAAGGAGCACTGTTGCCACTAGGGTTTATTCTGTTCTTAGGGAATGTACAAGTAAGCTTTGCTGGTAAAGGAACTTCGTTGTCTAGTATGACATTTATCTTCAACCTCCTTGAAGCTGATTGTCCTATTACCTTATGTTGTCAGGATCTTAGAAACCTTTTTTCCAATGAGTTTCCCATAAACTAGATTTTCGCCACAAACATACTGTGTTCTGCTTTAAAAAGCTTTTCTCTAAAAAGACAGATGCCAGTGAGCAAACGTTTTGCTACATTCTGCGGAACTAAAATAATCTTAGTAAACTATAGTTCATTATATCACCATTGTTGCTTTTGTTCAAAAGGGGTCAAATGTAGTCACTAGTTTTTCCGGAGTTTCATTTTCTCTTAACTGTATGGAAGTCTTTCTGTTTATTTTTGGGGGTGTGGTTTTGGTTCTCTGTTGGTTTGCACTGGGTGGTCACCTCTATCCTCCGTGGTTTGTAAGCAGCTGATGTCTGTAGGGTCTGACGTCAAGGTGAGAGGTTCAGCAGAGGAAGTTGTGGTGTAGAGTGCACATTGTTTCCTGTCAGTGCCAACCAGCACAGGCAGAGTTTAGGTTTTGACCCGATAGTACTCCCAAAGTAATAATCAGCAAATTATCTTATGTAAAAGTGATAAGGGTGAGGACTCTATTTAAGTTTACTTAGAGAAATTGGTTAATTTATTTATTAAATGCACAATTCAGTACCTCTGTCAGAGAGATCATAATATACAACATGTTGAAAGAATGATTATATTATGATTAAAAATTATTTTAGGAATATTCTTACCTAAGTTGTAAACAAGTTATACCTATTTGGAGGATGAAAGGAAGACGTAAGAGAAGACTGTAGTTGGGCAAAGATAATAAATATGAGTTCGCAAATAAAGCCAAAGTAATGAAGCACTAAGTATTTTTTGGCTGGAATGCAGTCTCTTATGTCTCTTTAATGAAGGCAAATGTTAAATGTATGAGATTGCACAATGTCAGGGTGGGTTAACCTGTGTCCTGCTGGAAATGAGCAGAATGGATATGGGAGAACAAAACCCCACCACCTCAGAAGATCTTGGGAACAACAAAAGGAGAAACTTTGCTAGTGACATCTTCTGTTTCCACCCCATATGAGGAGCACAACACAGGTGAATGTTCAGAAACTTGCATAAATTTTAATATAGTTCCATTCTGAGCAATTAGTTAGTCTGGCTAAAAGACAGTTACAATAAACATGAGATAAGTATGAATACTGTGAAGTTAGCAGAAAACTATAGAAGACAGAACTGAAATATGGGGAAAGAATTGCCTTTAACAACAAAGAAAAAAATGCAATAAAAAGTAATCTTCTATAGGCATTCTATGAATTTCTTTAGAAAGAAAGTATTTGAAGTAAATTCCAAAAATTAGTGAAAGCTTTCCAAGTGAAAAGTCCCAGTTTCATTCTGCCTCTAAAAGGTTTGGTTGCAGTTGTGTATTTAGTTAGGATCTCAGAGCATTGGGGCAGAAGTTGCTGTTTTAACAGGTGTGCTACTGTCCTCTTTGCCTGCAAAACAGAGAATAAGCTCACCACAAAAAATTGTTGTCAAGAACAGTAAGCAGAACATTGAGTATTTCCCTGTCTGTAGAAGTCTGTGAAAACCTGTGAGAGAGATCATGACTTCTTCAGAGGAGTCAGTAGCTTTCTCCAACCCTTAAAAAGTTACGAATTGCTGATATTTCAAAAATTTTCTCTCTTAAAATTAAGTGACAGTCACATCTTGCTATCACACTGTTTTGGAGATATTTCAACATAAACGCTGCTTATTTTCTGGAGTTTTTTCACCTTATACATGTCACAGTTATTGCAACACTGGCTGGAAGTCTTCTGAGCAGAAATCCAGCATTTTGGACTTCAGTTGCATTGTCCCTTTTCCTGTGTTCCAGTGCACAGACCTATGACTGACTTGTGGTCTTGATCTAAATTTGGTGGCTGACATATTTCCCTTTTTTCTCTCCACTTACTAATAATATCTGCAGATCCATTTCTTTCCTTTACCCTGTTTTGTTTGTTCATTGTTTTGTGCTTGACAGATTGATTATTTGCGATGATATGGGTCTCTGGGCTCTTGAGAGAGAAGTTAATGTGTTAGTTTGGTCAGTCACAATGAGATGTCTTGGATATCTACTTAGGTATATAAGGTTGACTTATCTATCTACTATTCCAAATCCTCCTTTGACCTTTTTTTAATAATTTCATACTTTTCTACTTTATGTATTGATGTAATCAGACAAAGCATACCAGCAGGAAAAAAGGGGGAGAAATGGACATTTCTTTCAGAACAGATGTTTTAATTTTTTTATTAAATCCACTGTGGCTTCATGATTCTCAAGTGAAAAGAATCCATCAGAAACTTCCACTGATGTATGCTGGAAATTCCCAAATGTTGCAGAGTGTGCATATATTTTCGGACTATTGACAAATCAAAGATTATACCTCATATGGACTTCTGCTTTTAAATTCGTTCAAAAGTAGGTAGGTAAGGTATCTCCTTTTCAGAAATAAAGTAACAAGTAGAACCTGACTTTGGAATACAAACTTCCTAGAACCATAAGCCTTTAAAATGTTTGTGTGGAGTCTTCTCTGTCTGTAAGAAACTACCTTTTTAAGTAAAAGGAGCATTTCTTCTCCAATTATATGGCCTCAGCTGAAATTCTTAAATCCTAAAGTGCCCACGTGAATGAAGCACCTGTGTTCATTTCTGAGGAATCTTCATTTATTTCTCTCTTGACAAGAGGTGAAATAATCAAATCCTAGTTGTTTCTCAGAGTGAAAATAAAAGAGAACATTGAAATTAATCTTCTGTTTGTTTTGTGCTGGAGACCAGTAAGAGTGTGAATGAAAGGAAATATATGGAATTGCATTAACTTTCAGAATATTTAAAACAGGAAAAGCAACAAAAATGCTTCCCATCAATAGTGGGAGGTTTTGAGTAACATGGGCTGTATCAGGAGACTGTGCACAGCACAACCAGAGTGACTGGCTGTGCAGAAAAAGTACTTCCCTTTATTTGCAGCTGTTCCATTCTTTTTTGTTACGTAATGGGGCCCCAGGTTGGGTTTTGTGTTTCTTCTCAGGAACTGCTCACATGTGTAAACTCAAGACCTTTCTCAGTGCATCTCTCCTTTGAGTTGAATGTAATATAGTTGCAGGTATCCATTCAGATCTGTGACTCACTCGTTTGCACATCTTGTTTGGTGCTCTGAGCTACAAGTGACTTACCAGTTGTGGTTTTCTGCAGTGAAAATGCCACATTTTTCTGTGTATGCAGTTATGTGAGCAGCAGTGCACGTATTACACACGTGCAGGTAATACAGAATATTTCTCCCCTGAGTCATGACTTCCAGATCTGCTACCAACTTGAGAAGGTGAAGGTGTTCCTTGAATAAGCTGCTTTCCTTCCTTCGCCCAGCTTCGCTGGTGCACCACATGGGACTCTGCCTCTTAGTTCTGCATCTTGTCTTCCAGTCCCCTGTATCATTTCCCCTATGGCATCTCTCCTTGAGGCATAGTTTAGTCTTCAGTCCATAAACATTTCATGGATTATTTAGGGAGGATGCCTTTCAGAAGAGTATGCTCAGATGTGGTATAGAGCCAAGTCTGTAGCTTCACACTGTATACAGATAATGCCAGAGAAATTCTACAGACTTTGAAACAAGGTGTCATGGTCCAGTATTGTGTGTATTCCTAGAATGTCACATGCAGCAGTGTTTTACCATTTTGGAAACAAAAATCCTTTTAGGTCACTGCATGACTCTCTGTTCTTGTGCAAGATTGAATTAGAAGTAAATTGGCTTTGGTTTCTTAGAAGGACTGTGTCCATGTTGCATTGTATTCGTTCACAAAGCTCAAAGCTGATTTTTGTTCTGGTGGTGTAAGTTGTCTTAATTACAGTAAGATAAAATGGTATGGAAACTGTTTTTTCACTGATCTTATTTGTTGATGTTACAGCAGACTTATTGGTAAGCCCACTTAGTGAAAACATATAGGCTTGGGGATCTTTTTGGCTCTTCTATTTGTAATATTCTGTTCTATTTAAAGAATGGGATTAAACTGAAGGCATTCCTCCTCTTTTGTTTGGGTTTTTTGGGTGTTTTGTTTGGTTGGTTTTTATCTCCTACTCATTGTCTTTTGGAAAATTTGACGTGTTGATTTCTGTTTTGCTTTCTGGTAGCCTGAGATGCAGTTAGATGCCTTTCTAAGGATCAGTCTGAAACTGTGTGATACAATGCACAGTGATGTGAATGGCCTGTTGTCAGCACTGGTTAAAGAAGCTGTGACAAATCAGCAATGGAGATGAAAGGGGGAATTCGTTTCCCTAGCTAGGAAAACTACAATGGCAGTTGTGTTGGGCAATCAGTGTTCTCTTGGTGTGTTTTTTATTGCCCAAATGTCAGTGTTTCTCAATAACTTGCTCATAGGAAAAGGAGTTCAGGGAATTCTCAATGTCCAAATCATAGAACATGTGCTATTGTTTGAATTCTCCTCAATGTGTGAGCTACTCACAGCAGGCTGTAATCATGTATCATGCTGGTTTTTGGTATCTGTTATGCATTACTTCAGTTTCTTACGACTTTTGTCTTCCTTATTTACACAGGGGAAGCAAAAGGGCAAACTAGATCAGGAAAAAGAGCTTTGAGATGTAGCTTTACTCAGGAGCACATTACCTGATTTGGCCTTGGATACTTTAACCATGTCTTTCAGTCTACCTATCTGTGGAAAAACAAAATGGTAGTGCCTTCTTTAAGACCTTGTAAATGCTGTTACTGTGTTTGATATTAAAGGTTATTGTGGAGGAGTCATAGGCTCTTTCAGTACAGTGCAGTCATAGATACCAGTTTGTCTTTCTGATTGCTGTAATTGTTGGTGCCTCTCTTTGCCAAAGACATCATTATTCTGTCTAAAAAATATCAGTACAGATTCAGTACTTCCTGGAAAGTGTTCAGTGTGGTACAGATACAGGTCTGATCCTTCTCAGTTCTCTTTGTACAGCACATCAAATGAACTCTGCTCCATTTCACTACAGCTTTAGATTAGAGCAAATTAGAAGTTTGTAAAACCTGAGATGTGAATACTCATAAATCAGATTCAGTGAAAGTAAAATGAATGCAGCCAAAATCTTTTAGTTCCACTGTATAACGTATATTTTAAAATTTTGTTTAATATTGCAGATGTTTTCAAGTTTTTAGAAAAATATTTACATTACAGTTAAGGACACAAGTAAAGCAGCATAACTATCTTATCTAACCTCTAAACAAGAGGGGAAAATTTAGAAAATGATTGAGGAACGTTTTTTTCCTAACCAGCTCAACTCTTTGTCCATATTGATAAAATACACCATGTTGGAAAATTATTAGCCTGTAATTTTGTCTTTAATGTGCATAAGGACCACTGTGTAAAATGTGACCAATTCAAACGTCATTAAGAACCATTTTCCTTATCTATAATAACAGTAAAACTGTGTTCTGTAGTCAATGTGTTTTTACTGTGTGCCAAATGTAGACAAAACCTGAGTTGTTCGTTGTGAAATACAAACACCAAAGAGCTTTTAAATGTGGTAAGTCTATGACTAACAGTAATGCTTATAGAACTGTCGGGAACAATGTATTAATTTATGTAGATATTTTCCAGCAATGACTTTGAAGGTTATTTGCTTTAGACTATGTAAAACAAGCATAATACAGCCATCCAAAGTTCAGATGCAAAGCTCCTCTTAATAGAAAGAATGTCTTCCATGGAGAATGCTTGGGGGAGCAAAGCTAGATGATAAGAAAGCACACAGACATGTTTAACTTGCCAAAGAATATTGTCTTTAAAAGGTACTCAGTAGTTAGTTCAGACTGCATTTCAGAAGCATCAGTGCAGGCAGCAGACCAGCATGTCTATCCTATCACTTAGAAGAGTTCATGCATGAGCTGTTTGCCATGGATTTCCAGTGATCCAGCAGCCTAGAGAGAAAGTGACCATTTGGGCCTCTGAATTATTAGATGCAATAATCTGTCTCTTAAATGGATAACTCAGTGTAATCTGTGGTTATTGCATTTAGAATAGATGCAGGAAGGCATCTCTTCTTTTAATAAATACAGTGCAAGTAGGCAGTGTTTGAATGGAGTGTCCTTCTGTAGGATTGACTACTAAGATTATATATGCTATTTAGTTTCCTGCTGATTAAATTATATTGCAGTTTCATCTGCCATCTGTCCATTTTAAGCATGCAAAGCAATAGACCTAGGTGGACTGTGCCTTGCAGAAAGGCTTGGCCATTTCTCTGAGTTTTACTGGAAGAGGAACGGGAGAAGAGTCACACCCTTAATCAACACGGCTGCACTGATGCAAGGGCTCTTCCTAAGAGGGTTTTCCATAGAGGCTCATTCTATTGCAGACAAGGCCTTGGAGAAACATGTTCAGTAATGTCCCCTGCCCACAGGTTGTGGTGGGGATGACTTTTTGCAACCCCACCACAATCTCTCTTCTTGCAGCCAGTGCAGCCACTCTCTGCTGTTTGTCCCATCTACTGCAGGCAGTGCAGCACAATCTTCCTTGGAGTTAGAGAAGACTTTCGGAAAGAAAAGTGACTTTTCAGAAGAATTAAAAATCCAATCGTTAAAACTCATTTTCTTTATTTTGTAGTTCAGAAATATTCTTTTTTAAGTTGGCTCTGTTTTCTTTACTGTTTTTTATTATTATTATTAAGCCTGTTGCTTGATCTGACCTTTTAAAAAATCTCTTTTGCGTAGCTTTGATTTTTATAGGGGAATCCGTTCTGGTGTAAGAACACAAACCGTTTGGGAGTTCACTTTGATATATAATACTTCATTGTCTTAAAATAAGTACTTTCTTCCAGTTGCTTTGATTGGTAGTTGAAAGCTTCTAGAAAAAGATGTGCATATTTTATTTGTGATGTGATAGAACTGGGAAGGATAACAACACTAACATAAACTTGTTTTCAACTGGTGAGGCTTATACTGTTTTCTTTGTCATGTAGTGAGTAGTCCCAGCGTAAATCATGCCTGTATTTAAGGTTCATGTTTAAGCAGTTCACAGAGTTGTCACTGGATTTTAAACCATCCTTGCTATTTTTAATGTGGATTTTCCAGCTGATATTAGGAGGCTCTGCCCATGTACTGGCTGAACTGTGCATGTGTGGCAGCTAGTCTTCCTAAAACCAACATATTTCTGGAAATCCAAAGGTAACTCTACATGAATAATTTCAGTGGGCTAAAAGTTGTAGCAGAAATGGTAAAATATTTGAATTACATGGTAGCTCTTTATGGGAGGTGCTGATTGCACATTGCAGAGTTTCACCAGCTAATATTTGTAATTCACAAATATGCCATGTCTTATTTTTAATCTCACAGCATGGTACACTACCACTGTGCATGCTGAATTGGCTTGCTTTTATTGTACTGTTTACAATATGTGAACTTGGGAGGGGACAGAAATGAAATACTTAGACCTGCCTGGCATATCTGCTGCAGCAGCCAGTTTCTTGACTACATTTTAAGGTAGCCATAGCTACTGCCAACTTTTTTAGTTCTGAGGAGTGGTCCCTGGCCCTCTAGAGCTGGACCCTGCCACTTAATCCCAAAGTTATAGTAAAAAATTGCATTCACTCTGTCGAGAAAACTGCAAATCACTTCAAAAGATCATTCCTTATGCATCCTGGTGCGGGTGATTAGATGAGCCATGGCAATCCTTTAAAATAGCATCATAGATAAATTTTGTCTCTCCTTCTTCCCGTGCTTGAGCCTGAGATAAACCTAGGCATAGGGTTGGTTGATAAACCTTTCTCTGGCCCTGAAGGAGAGGTCATTGAACATGTCTCTGTATCCCTTTGGTTCAGCAACCCCAAGTCTGCAGCAGATGACCAGATGGTCACAGGGCATGTTTTGTAGCTACAAGATAAATCTCATGGCAATTTCCTTTCATCAGTTAGGGACACATGTATAAAAATTCAGATATATTTTCCAATTAAAAAAAAAATCCTGAAAACCATCCTCATGAAAAACACTGCTTCATATGCCAGATGGGAGAATGTGCTTCCCTTTCTTTTAGTGTAGGGCAGCCAAAAATGGCTTGTGGTTCTAAAAAAGTTGTAATATTTGAGAAAGCGTAAGTCCGATCGTATTGAATATAAAAGATTAGGATCATCTTTTTCTTTTGGATTTTGTAAGACGTGTGTAATTTTTGGACAATGCCTTCTGTGTGACCTGAGATGGTGATGGTGAGAAGTAACAGCCACCCTTCTAAGGAGTTATGAAAAACACTGGCATGTGCTGCTAAACCACTTAGAAATATAATAAGGCAAGACAATGAATAGGATTAGAGAAATGTGGAAGTTTGTAGAACTGGTGGCAGTGGTTGACCACTTATATCCACCAGCGGATCTTGTTCACAGGGGAAGTTGGAAGAAAGCTAGTTATTACTACGACTTTGTTTGCTCTAAAGGAAGAGGGCCCAACAGAAGGGAGCTTCAGATAGCAGTAGTGGGCATTTTGATGTATATTTTTAGTACAGCTAAGATAACATTTCTAGAAGTGTAGCTTATGTTTAAACTCTCATTTGAGGTTCTTGGTTTGTTTCATTTTGTTGGGGGGTTTTTATCAGCACTTTCCATGCATTCTTTCTTTCCTTTCCCTGGCTTTTCTAGCTTTTTTCTAAAAAGTAAGTTTTTAATTGACTAGAAACATACTATGTTCAATATTTGCTTATCAGGCAGAAGATGGGTCAGTTTGCTTTTATTTTCATGGCCCTTATTTTCACAGCCCCATGCTTTTATTTTCATTCAATAATAAGACAACAAATACAATTGACATTGCTTTAAATGTTTGTCACCTGACCAGGAAAGGTGTACATTAGAGATTGTGTCTGAGGGTTTTTTCTGGGATCTTTCATGACACTGCACATGTATTTTGTGCAGTGGGATATTTAGATAATGCGTCTGGCAATTTCTATCGTAGTTATTGTCTGGAATTAAGTTATTAAAGCCAAGAAGTATCATTTAGTTTGTAGCACAGTTATAAAGGTGCATGTAAAAGATATAACCTATTCTGTGTTGCTGTGGGTAGGCCAGAAAATGGTTCTGAAACACTTCTGGTATTGCCAACCATTTTAGTCTTCAGAAGCAGGGGAAAAAAAGGAAATAAAAAGTGTAATCCGGCCATATTTAACATGTTGGCATGTTTATCCTACACATGGTGTTAAAAACTGAGTTGTCCTAGAAGAACCAAGAGTGCCTTTAGAGGTTGGTTTACAGCCATTTTCTTGTCCTTTATCACAGTTGCAGCATATGAGCTAGGTATCTAAGTAAGCAGTCAGCTGAATATACACATGGCTAGGTTATCTCATTTCTAGCTGCCTTGCTTTGTTTATCAAGCACTTATGTAACATTCAGAATTACATTAAGGCAAGGCCGAGCTTTGTATTCGCATGCTGTTATCCTAGCGCTGACAGGGGAGATGAACAGAGCAGGGTGTGAGATGGTTAGAGGGATGGCTGCCTCTGCTCTCTCTCCTGTCTTAAGCTTAAGACCTCAGATCTACACCCCATCTCTCATTTGCTTTCTAGCAACTGCAGTGCAAGACTGTGGGACTTTATGCTTCACAATTCTATCAGCAGCATAAAGGCACAGAGCTGAGGCTGCAAAGGCAACAAGTGCCAGAGTGTAAACATTGATTTCAATGCTATCAAACTGATTTGGGGTTGGAGATAGACCAGGGATTTTTCAATACATGTTTATAATTAAGAATGTAAACAGAATTGCATGTTTATATGCCCCAGATCGGGAGGGAAAGGGGGGGAAAGAGGCTTTTAAAGCTCCAGTTTGCCCTCCTTGAAAATAAAGGAATTCAATGGTTAGGGTAGAAAGGAAAGTGACATTCCTGCAAGCATTAAATCATACCATTTCCTTGCTTTCTTCCTCTCCCTCTCCATCGCACACAGTTGCATACAAAAGCTCTGCTGCAAAGCTGCTGTTTTTCATTCTTGACTGTACCCTTTTTCTGAACACATATGCATCTAATGGGTTTTGTTTGTCCTTTCCTCTCCCTGCCATGGCAGGATATACAAAAAGGGGTTGCCTAAAAAGATTTATTGAAGTCAATAATTGTCTGTGCAGTTAAAGACCTTTCAACGGTAACACAGCACAGTAGTTTTTACACAAATAGGTTGGTATAGACTCACTGTGACCATTACTTAGTCATGTAAGTCATACGCAGCTAACTGTAGCCAGCCTAAACTGGTTTCAGGATTCTGTTGGAATTTTTTGGTCAATAACTCATAACCCCTCTTGAGACCTATGAAAATTCCTTTTTAGCCGTGGCAGTTGCTAAGTTATGTCCCTACTTGGATAACAGTTTAGATACCAATCCTTAAATTGATAGCTTGCAAACAGACTGCTAAATTTATGCTGTGAGTTTTTCTGGACAAAGCCAGCCAGTTTGTTCGCTGGTTTTAACAGGAGTAAAGCCTTGGAATCTCTTTCTGCTTAAGCTGCTGATAGCCATCTGAATTTTCCTTAACTTAAAAGTTTGTATCTAAAATAAAATCTGGATCCAGATCTCCTTATCGCCTTCATGACACACTCTAAAAACTTTTAAAATAGGTCTTCCTTTTCAGTTTTGAAATTTTTATTCGTTACTTCAGTGTTGCTCTCTCCTTAGATTTAAACCACTGGACAAATTAATACAGATACCAGACTTTTGCCATCCCTGTTTCTGATTTGGTTTTCCCGTGAAACTAACTCCAGCTCAGCTGGTAATACCCCTAGATGTGGTACTATGAATGAACATCTGAAAAAATCTGCTTTAAAAAATTAAAACCCCTTCTTTTGTAGAAAGAAATGTAGCCACTTTCTTGAACTTACTTTGATTTTGAATTTTAACATGAACTTTGGGGTTTTTTTTCAGAGAAAGGTACATGTTGGATTTATGTTGATCCAAAATGTTGTTTCAGACAGTCAGGTTTTGTGGCAAAGTTTAAAATCAGCATTTCTCAAGGACATACTTACATGATGACTTTTATGGCACAATGAAGAAGCTTGTGTAGAACATGTGAAAACTGTTACAGCAAACAGGAGGTTTGTGATCTTACTGTAATTTGTAAACTAATTAAGAAAATCCTTATGGCACTTTCCTCAAACAAGTGTGGGCAATGGTAGGCCTTTTTAAATTTCTATACTAAATTCTAGGCTTTTTTACCTAGCACAGTCCAACTCCCTTTCATTTTCAGCTAAGTTATCATCATAGCACCTTTAAAATAAATTAAACATATTAAGCATTATCTTCTTTCCCCTTAACCACCATTAGCTGCAGGCTTAAATTTTAAATTTTCAGTGATGCATTTCAGGAGGCCAAGTGAGATTAACAGCACAAGCTGTAGGATCGTACGTCGCTCACCCACTAAGAGGGGCCTTTTTTTCTGTGAGTTTCCATAAATTAGATGTGGAGCCAAAGCAAGCGGAAGCTATTTTTAGTGCAGCAGCAGCAGCACTGCAGAACAGAAGCTGGCAGAGCATCACGTGTGTCAGGCTGAATCAAAGGGAGTATCCCAGCAATGTGCTGTAAACAAAACAAGGGCGCTGTCAAAAAACAAGCTTCAGGTACCGAGAGAACCCGAATCAAAGCCTCACACGAGAAGCAAATGCACCGACTGTGTTTCTTAGGAGATTTTCCTATTTTGCAAACATGGGAGCCTAATAAGAATTCTGTGTTTCCTGGTGTCCCATTGTCTTGCTCGATGCAGTCTTTACCATTAGGCATTTCATTTAGAAATTTTCTCTTTTATTTAGCCATTTTCTCTGTATCTTTGATCAAGCATAATTGTTGTCTGAAGATACATAAGCACAACAGAAGCAGATGCAGCTGTCTGCAGAGCCACTGCACAGGGGCCGTAGAAGTTGTGAAAGCAATGCTTTAAAGCATGTGAGATGTTGCTTTTCAGCAAGCAGAAGAGCAGTATGAACAAATACTTGACTCTTACACAAGCATTGGGTTGACATATTCATCTGTGAGGTTTTGCATTCATGATCAGTATTTTTATTATTTCGTGGATTTTTTGCATGAAATGCATCTGTCCTCAGAAACTATACATTAGCCTAAGTAAATACTCACTGAAGCTTTCAAAGATTAACTTGTACTTTGTTTACTTTGGTTTCCATGTGTCCTCATGCTGTTGAAGGCACAAACAGATTTTAACTCAGTAATTTCAAAACTATCTGTCTATTACTTAGAATCACTTGCCAAGACCATGTGCCTTGAAAGCTTATGCTCAGTCTATACTGAGCTTACTATTACTCAAGCAGATGAGACACAGCCTGTATGATGGGTATTGAAAATCTTCATTTCAGTTGGTAGTTTAAAAAAAACAAAAACAAACAAACAAACAAAAAACAGACTGCTTCTCTTCTTCCTGAAAACCATATGTTCAGGTGATGCATCCTTTGTTGATCCTGTTGCAGGTGCATGTATTTTAATGAACTATAGGGCTTGAATTTCTTGGGTTTTCTCTTTCAGGAGCCTAGGAAATGGGAGAGTGATTGTTGCTCTTAGAGTAAATGCAGCTAGCTGTGAAAAAGTGACTTGAGGAAAAGGATGTCAGCCTAAGCTGAATAATATGATTTCCCCACAATAATGGCCTATGCAAAAAAAAAAAAAAAAAAAGCATTAGATGAGATTAATACACAATAGACACATCAAGACAAATGCAAACATCAATGCCAGTTGTGTCAGCACTGGCACAAAAGAACTCAAGTGCAGCAAGTCCCTCTTGTTACTTCCCTGCCACTCCTGACTGGATTTTTCCCTTGGACTGGGGGAAGGATTGCTCAAGCTAACACCCGGGTTTGGAAAGAACAGTGATATGGGCTAGCTCTTAGGCACCTCAGACATGGCACAAGTGCTGTATAGGTGCTGAGATTCTTCTTGAAATTGTGAGTATAATAGTCAAAGAGGAGCTGTAACCTCATCTGACCCACTGGCTGTACATTTTGGTTTAGTCAATGTATTTTAGGCAAGGTGCAGCCAGGAAAAAAACCCAAACATAGAATGTAATGTTAGGAGTAGGAAAAGCTAAGAAACAAAGAGTAGAAACAGTAAATGGGTAAAGAATGTTGCATGCACAGGCGCTTTTTTTTTTTATTAAGGAAATTAGTTTGATTATTTTTTGTGCCATAATCCCAAAGTGTGTTCAACATTCTCTAAACTCAAAGATAGCAAAAATATCTTATACGATTTATAGAAATCATCAGTTTATATAGAAAGAAAAAAGCAATAGCTTTTCTGTTGGTAATAAATAAATGTTTTCAAATGCCTGTAGCCAAACCAGGGGAGCATCCAGCTGAAGTCAGAATCTGCAGTTGCTGTGTGAGTTGAGAATCCAAATGTCTCATGCTGCCTTATTGTAAGATACAACAAGAAGATATGGCCATGCATATCTCTGAATAAACCCCTGAACTTGCTTCTTGTCACACAGTTCCCTTGTACAGATATGCTGCCTCCTTACTGCAGCACCCATCTCTTTCCCTTCAAAATGCAAACTCCGACACGTTCTCATGTCAGCTTTTGCTAGAATGGCTTCTACCACTGTAACTTCAAGAAATAAATAAACTGAAAATGCTTTGATTTGAAATAACTATAAATCACAGGAAAGCGGTTTGTCTTCATCTTGAATTTTTATAGTGCTTTTAGGTGTCAGAAAATCAGAGTTTAGAGATTAGGAGCTAACTGTGACTTCACCGATGCTAGCAGACAATGTTCTGCTTTCTGTAACAAATAACTTGCTGCTTAGTCCCAGCCAATCTTCCACACTTAAACAGAAGTTAGTAATCACCTATGTGTTTGTGGCCAAACTAAGTAGCCTTTGCAGTGCTGACGCTGCTTCTGAAGGGCTGGGAGTTGCGTGTATTGCAACCACTGCATTTCCTGTCCCAGCCCTGGGAGGAAACCGAGGCAGGCAACAAGGGTGGGGAATCTCCTGCTCGCTGGATGTCGTGTCAGCCTTTCTAACACACACCTCGCTGTTATCAGCAATAAGCAAAATAAATAAATTGGTGTGCCTGCAAGGCATCATGAAGCCAAGCTGTACGTCACATCCAGCTCACAAATTATAGCTTCTACAGCTCAGCTCACCACTAAAACATCTATAAAACAGATTTTACTGAATGAAGCGTAGAGCAGAGATGGTGGCACAGTTAGAAAGTAACTGCACTGAGCTATAGGTGATGCAAAAAAAAATTGCAAATTAGAGTAATAGTTGCAGCAAACTGCTAGCTACAGGGGAACTTAGAACAGATGCTGCTTTACTAGGATACAATCTTTCAGTGGGTCAGTTATGACGTATGTAAATAAAAAATTATTAAAAGCCATCATGTTAACATACGGCAATATAATTGTAAAGGAAGAAGATTTCTTTAAAATTATGCTGGGTTAACATATGAGTGCTTTAATTAACTTTGGCATGTAGAACTGTTTTAATTATGTAGTAAATTAAATACAACTAGATCAAAGCTTGCCTTGTTATATATAGTTGCAAAACCTTTGCAAGGACATAATATTTGTAAACAGCTTGTAGTAGCTGTAATTTTCTTGTTCCACAGTCTCTGGTAAAGAAGCTGCTATACATAAGACTGAATTTTCCACTGATGGATGTATTTCAGAAGTTTTTTCTGGATTTCTTCTCTTGCCAGCTCCTTTTCAGGCTCTTTGAGTCTTTTGAGGCAGGGTGCAGGTGCAATTGCAGCCTGTCTGGACACACCCAGCCTGCCATTAACCTAACCAGTCTGGGCACCTGTGCAGAAGAGAAGAAGCTTAAATACAGTCAGGTTTCTAAAATACAAGGCTCAGGTGCTAAAGCCTTGACATAGCAGAAACACTGCTATCCATAATTGAGCTGGCTAATTTAAATTTCAGTAGATGTCTGTGGTAATTCTCTGTATGCCTGTGGACCGTGAAGACAATGTCTGAGATATAATTTTCTCATACTTGTAGTTTTGTACCTATCCTGCGGATGTCTTTTTTTTTTTTTTTCGGTAATGCAAGTTTCAGAAGTTCTAATTCAGCATTTCCACTTCCTTGTTTAGCTCTTTTTCTTTCTTCATTTCTAGCAGCCTGCCACATTTTGCACCATTATTCTCAACTCTCATAATTTGAAATAATGATACTGAATTTTAATAATCTTATGTTTCCTGTATTGTTCTTTCCAACACATTTGGAAACCCCCTCTTACTTGTTCTGCAAATGTGGTGTCTTTAGGAGCCTCCACACACCTTGCTGAGCTTCAAAGTGAAATTGCAAAGTGTGCTTGACTTCACTCTAGGAAAGGTCAGGTTGTTGCATTAATTTCACTGGGAGTAGAATAAGCTCATGGCCCTGTGTTTAGTTAGAGTCATCAAAGGTGAAACAGACCTTTAAGATCATCAAGTCCAACCATCCACCCAGCACTGCCACTGTAACCCCCTAAAGCACATCACCCAGCAACAGATCCAGATATCTCTTAAACACCTGCAGAGGTGGTGACGCCATCACTTCCCTGGGTAACCTATTCCAATGCCTAACCACTCTAATAAATTATTTAATTCCTCCAGAATCTGAAAAATGGGTAGGCACCTGTTTCTTAAGCTACATGCAGAGCAAAAAGAAGTCTGCCTCTATGTGATTAAACATCAAAGAAATACCCAACAGAAAGCAGAAATATCCTTATTTTGTGTAAAGTAATTGAGTGGAGCATACAAGTATTTTTCTGCTGTGGTGAATTGCCTTTTTGCATTTTCTCAGAAATATGTAGTTATTTCAGTAACTTTAATATCAGCTAGTTTGCTTTTAATTGTTATGTTCATCCTTATATACCACCTATAGGAAGAACTGCATACTGTGTATGCAACATGCAGAAATGAAGCCAAAGAGGTGATATGATCTGTATTGTCGTCACCAGTACAAACCACAGCTCATCTGTACCCTCTTTACAAGCAAAGTATGTGCTGTCAGCAAAACATTATGCAAAGGGTCCCCTCCCACAGTGTTGTCATGCTTGTGTCATACAGCAAAACTGCTCTTGCTGACAAAGGGTTTCCTCCTTGGGGTTAGGTTTGCCCCCTTGTTTTAACCCTTAAATGATGAATTAAAATTGGAGTTTGTATCAGGCAACTGCCTATCTCTAAAGGATTTAATCACTTAATGAAGACTAGCATTCTGTGTTATTTACCGTGGTGTGCTGGCACTGATACACAGTGCTACATGGCAATGCTTGGCACTGCCAGTCCATCTCCTGGCTCTCAGAAGTGCTTTCTATATGCACTTTCTACTTATTGCTAAGCTGAGATTCAATCCTTTTTGCACAAATTCAGTACATGGGATTTCATGTCACAAAGCAAGACAGGAAGGAAAAAAACCCCCAGCATTCTTGCCTTAGTGTGCATCCTGCAGGTAGTACTTGCCTCAGCTAGTGCTTGGCAGGAGGTTTTTTCAGATCCTTGGATCCAACTGAATATCCTTCTCAGCAGTCTCAGCTTAAGGTCTCTGAAGAGGATCTTGCCCCATGATGTGAATAAATTGCATCCTGAAGTACACACCTCTCTCAGTTGTTTTTTCCAAGATGACAAAATGTTGGTCAGTTACAAAATTAAGCCTGTAAGCAAGCAGGGGAATCCTGGCCGTTAACAGAGAAAGATACATGATCAAGCAACTTTCTTATTTGCTGGAATTTTTATTTGGATAATCAGTGTGGGTTGCAAAGGGGAAATAGTGTATTCTAACAAATCATATAGCAATGACAGAAAATAGTACTTGAGCTAGCGGTGAGAGCTGAGGGCCTTTTTTGAAAGCATTGTGAGAGAAGGCATAACTTAGAACAATAGCATTTTAGAGTAAGACTGTGTAATGTAACTTTGTACTATTTATAACATGCAGAGAGATGGAGCAGGTACTTGTGTTTAGTGTAATTATGCTTATGCAATCAGCTTTTTTAGGAAGATAACCATTTGACTAGTTTATTTTTGGAAATGTACTCCAGGGTGCTAAGATGTGTATCTATATATCTGTCTTTATATAATTTTCAGCTTTGGTTCTGAATCTGTTTTCTGTATCTGTCAGGAAATATTCTTCTACCTATAAACTATATGAGGCTGATTAATGACTGATGGCAGAAAAATCTACAAATATCAAGCTTTTGGCATCATAAGTGAAAATGCCTTTTTTTATAAGAGGAGAAAGGGGAGAAATTAATTTCCTGTTTAATTTCTACAAGAAAAAACCCACAGCCTAACCAGATGGAATTTCTTTTGTACTATAAATAAGCAAACCTGTCCTTCTTTCATGGCTTCAATTTTGATACATTTCTATCTAAATTGCTCCTTCCACAATTTTCTTTGGCCTGCTGCATCCAGGAATGTTTCTCCAGATGCTCAGTAGATGTTGTAAAAAACAGAACGAAGCTCTTCAACACCAATATAGATGTGTATCAGAGTATATCTATACAACTCCGTGCTGTGGGGCAGTCCTGATCACTTGAATGTGTGTTCTGGGAATGGTTGGAATAAAATACATCTTGCCTATATTTGGTGCTAATCTAAATGGTTTTATTAATAGTTACAGGGAATATACACTGCCTGAAAATTGTTGGTTGCAGCTTTATGTGAAATGCATTTTGTTTCCTTCAAAATGCTACATATATACTTCATGTCATGTCATAGTTCATTTTCTCAGTTGGATGTAGTTTACCAATATTATATATTAATATTAGGTAATTGTTTTTTCATTATATCTTTTATTCTTTATCTTAACAATTTCAGTCATTTTAGTAGAAATTACGATGCCACAATGTACTGGCTCCATTGTAAAACTTTACTTCATATCCCTCTTTGTATTGAATTGTACTTTCAATGTCATGCTTGGGCATGTCTTTGACTTGCGATGTCTATGGGGTATCTGTACTGAATTTTAATTGTAGCCTGCTTATTACCAGATTCCTGTTGCTAATCAGTATAGTTGTGTTTGAAGCAGTAAATACAGAAAAGTCTAGTTGGGTCACCAGTGCTGTTCTCCTGTGTTCCAGCCACCTTTATGCTATGTCATGTTTAAAGATAAAGGCCACAGTTATTCAGATTCTCAATGCAAACAAATTTTATCCTAAAACCACTTTTTTAAGGAATACATGTGAGGTAGAGATGTAAAGGAGTGAGTGCCTGTGGTTTAATTTACTTTTCTGATCCTTTTTTTATTCCCCTCCCATAATTAAGCAGGACATGGGTGCTGCATGATGTTGTATTCCTTGCCAGAACAGAAAACATTTTAAAGTGAACTGCTGAAGAAAATCAATTATATTGGAAAACAAATTCTGCATGCATAATTGACCATACCTCTCTAGCACTTCTGTGGCTGTTCTTCTCAAAAGACAAGTTGCAATTAATGATAACACATTATGGCCTAAGCATAGTACTAGTTTTCCTAGTTGTTTCAACAAATTGAATGTGCAGGTTTTATAAAAGCAGTGAGTGGCCCGGGCCCCCCTCAGCTCACAGATGCACCCCTGGGTTGGTGTGCCAGACAGTACTGCCCGTGGCAGTTACCAGGCAAACACTTCCTACAAAGCGACCTAGGGTGATCCTCATAGGATCATCCATGTTATAATGAGAAGTATTTAAAAAATAACGTGCCACACTAGAAGGTAAAGATGGAGCCTAGCTGGTTGCTGGTGGCTTGATGGAGGTTGCAGAGGAGCCTGTCAGTACTGGTGTATGCTGAAAGTTGCCTTAGGTCATGTGCAGGCAAAATCACTGTTAGGTACAGTGTTATTTATTACATTTGTTATATCCTGTGTTAAAGCATGCTACTTGGAAGATACAAAAGAGGGCTAACAGTCTGTATCTACAGCTGCTGGATTTTAGAAAAATTATAGGTTACTCTTAATAGCAAGATAATTATGCTTGTGGAGAATGACACAGGTGCGATCATTCCCTAGAATAAAAAGCCACCTCTGTACTTTCTAAGTACAGAGACATGCCATGCGATGTCACATGCTGTTGGACAGCAGTTCTGCAGTGTTGGAGTTGGGCTGCAAAGAGTGGAGTCTTCATTTGCTGTAAGGGAAAAACCTTCATTCAGGCTCCAGACATGCATAATTTTGCGCAGATTGCTGATCTTTTAAGCATGTGAGCTGCTGTCCCATTGAACTACAAGGCAAAGCTTTTCTTGAACTGAACTTCTTTGTCCCTCTGTATATCTGAAATATTTAATCACTCTGACAAAAGAAAAAAGTAGTGCAGAGAAGTATACAAAGTTGTCTTGTATTCAGAATATCTTGCCATTTGTTTGTGTTTATTTTTTCTACGTTTGTTCTCCAGTTATTAAAATACCCTCTTACCTGTAGCTTCTGTGAGAAAACCACTCACCTTGAAGATGGTGTCAGTTTTGAAGAAAAAGTTGGCAGTATTGAAGTGCACTTTTAGTATGCTTCAGGTTAATTCTGGTCATCATTTCTTTCCTACTGTCATGGGCTGTCAGTCTACATAATGGCCATGTGTTGTCTAGAGGCACAGAGGTGGCCCAGGACATCCACAAAGTATCATGGTAGAGCCTGTCATACAACTTCTCAGTGCTGAGGTGGAAAGAAACACAAGCAAAAGGCACAAAAACTGGTTGGAAACATCCCCATTTTCTCACTTCTGTGATTTGGCTTTTGTCCATGTAATATTTTGACACCAAGTCTGCTCAGAAGTGCGTTGCAGTGCTTGAGCTGAATTTAGGTCAGAGCAGCCCCAAATCTGACACGTAACCAGTAAATGAAGATACATATCTTAAAGACATGTGGTGGTTTATTACTTACACTTCTTAATTTTTTTTCCATTTGCTGTAGGGTTTTCAAGGTGTTAGAAATACCTTAAAAAATACTGAAATTTAAAAACCATAGTCAAAATTAGTCCCTTTAAATGAGACTCATTATTTTTCACTTTTTGAATGTGAGTACCACTGAGACCTTCTCAAAAGAGCATCTTGTAAAATGGGTAAAGTATCAGCATCTGCTGAGATAAGGAATGGCTTTTTCTTTCAAAATATCATAACAGTTATGTTGTAAACCTGTACTTTTTGGATTTACCTTAAATTTTTGTCGGTGCTTCCCAAAGCAAAGTAATACCCTGCAAAGCAAAGTAGTCATTTTTCTGAAGGAAGTGTAAACTTCGGTTACTTTGACATCTAATTCATGATAGCCTGTTGAAATACAGACATTTGTTAAGGGCAAGAGATCAGTATTTACAGTGCTGGTGTTAGGACTGGATTATGTGTAATCTAATTAAGGAGGTTACTAACAATTTGAAGGGATTATAAGATTAGCAATTATCTGTGTGTTTATTTGATTAAAATAAGTGCTTGCAGATTTGGCTGCCATACCTGTGCTCTGGTATTTGGGATCAGAAATCCCATTTAGCTGGAAGTAGAAAAACCAAACAACAACAAAACTTCATGGTTTTATTTTGCTTCTGTGATGATTTTAATAAAATGTCTAGTCCCCAATTGATCTTCACTCTGTAATATACCATTAATTTAAAAATCCAGTTTTTAGGTGCTAGGCAAAGACCATAATTCTGTAGGATACTCCGTTGTGTAGGGTTGAGGCTTTGTCTGTAACTTTGCAGCTTGGGTCTGGTATTACTTAGTGAAGCTTCCTGGATTTATTGTTTGAAGAATGTCCAACTCTGTGTGATTGAGAGTTTCATCTCATTGCAGAGCCAAGATCACAGAGGTTAAAGTGATAGGTCCTTATTCTTCTTCACACCGTACTTCGGATCCTACCTCCTTAGGGCACTCACTATCCCAAGCAATAGTATGAAAAACTTTCATACTAGAATTTGGTTTAATTTGGACTTTCTGTGAAAGAAGGTCAGATCCTTAAACACCATCACAAAAGTCATTCTCATGCTCAGGACAGGTGCTGAGCATGCTGCTTCTCAGAGCGTATCCCAGCGTCTGAGCCACAATGTCATACACACCGTTTGGTGGGGAAAAGATAACCTGCTAAGGAACTAGTTGTTCTAGGAGTCCTCATATTTGAAGTGAGAAAGAAAAAGCAAAAGGATAAAAACACATTTACTTTTCTCCCTGAAAATACAAAACTTGCACCTGCCCTCACAGCCTGACCGCAGAGTGACCTGCCTATATATTGCCAGCTATAAATCATTACATAAACACACAAAGTGACGGTTCCATATTTAGAGAACAAATGATGCCTGGTTTTCATTTCCACAGGTTACATGCAAGCTGAGAATGGTATTTTTAATCATCTCTTTAAAAGAAAATAAGAGAGAAAAGACAACATTTTCAGATCTGAACTGACAAGTGGCTTTGGGTTTCTGACATTTATGCCGTATTTGTATATTCCTTTTCAGGCTTCTTCAGCTGCTATTGCATAAATCTTCCATGTTTTTTCCACTAATTGTATGGGTGGAGAAGACAAATTGGGAAGTTCAACTTCCTTCTCGATGCCTGTTGTTAGGAGTTGTAGAAGTTGCCCAGGATTTAAAATTGGCCTCAGTAGAATTAGCTGTTGTCAAGTTTGTGCCCTTCCTTGCAGATATGAACATGGTACAAAGCAATACCTTCTAGGAAGTGGCAGGGTGACTTTTCATCTGTAAAGGCTGAAGTTGTTCTCATGGTGGGACCATCATTCCCTGAGGGGTGGTGATGGTGGCCATGATCCGGGCAGCTGCCGGGCTCCCAGGTGGCTCCATGCAGATCCTCGGGCTGG
This sequence comes from Scytalopus superciliaris, assembly GCA_013400415.1. Taxonomy (NCBI): domain Eukaryota; kingdom Metazoa; phylum Chordata; class Aves; order Passeriformes; family Rhinocryptidae; genus Scytalopus; species Scytalopus superciliaris. Next base: position 391,489 of record VXBX01008415.1, on the reverse strand, counting down.
CTCAGCCACTGCTGCTGTATTGCAGCACTAGTGCAGTGTGCCCAGTGCTGCTCAGTCCCCTCCTTCCCCAGCTCCCCTGCCTGGGGCCCTAGAGAGTGTGCTGGCACTGGGAGATAGCATCTCCACATGGAGTCTGCGCAGGGAGCAGCAAGGATTGCCTGTGGTGCCAAATCCTCTGTTCGCCACAAACCAAGACCCCTTTGCTCCAGACTTTTGTAAGCCAGACCCCTGAAGTGACAACCACCTCTTGGGTACAGGGTAGGGAGATAAAGAACAGAAGTGTAACCTAATCTTTAAAGTAACTTGAAGCAGGACATAATCAGGTGGTTAAGTAATTATTTTCCTCGTTCCTCAAACCCAACTCATTGTGTTGTTGTTTTAATAGTACAAATGTGCTGTACACTGAAAAAGTCAAGGAAAGTTGATGGGAATATAAGGAAATGTACAGAGAGTGCAGCGTTAAGAATGCTTTTCACAAAATGCTGTATTAATAGTGAACGGCTTTAATGTGACTTACTGTCAAATGTACAGGTAACAGGGTTGTAGGGTTAGTTTTTAACACAAAGTTTTATAACCTTTGTTTTGTTTAAATATTTTATTGCTGTTAAATGGAATTAGGCCAATTATTAGCAAGTTGGACATGGTCACTGCGTCCCTCTCCTTCCATTTTTGTAGTAACAATTCATCTTCTGGCTTCAGCTCCAAGCCTTCCTCCAGCTACCCGAGGTAATCATTCAGCCAAGCCGTAGGTGGTGTGACCAATTGCTTGAATACATTCAGTGGTTAAATATATCCTGTTCTAAAATGGGCAGGATAATGGTGATATAATGAAAGCATCTCAGCAGCAGCATTTGTAAAGATACAGGAATTTTCTTCTGGCTGTAATGGTTATGTCTAGCATTTGTATCTGCACTGCTAGGCCTCTTCCTGATATTCTTACTTTTACCTGCTAATTTCTGTGGCAGGTGATCATATACAGATATTTACCTGATACTGTTTTTCACTAACAGCTCTGAAGTATGTTGTGCATGGGAATAAGAAGGTTAACCCATCTGCTCTAGACTACAATTAGGGAAGCCCAAATAAATTCTGGTGCACAGCATGAATGAGTTTGGGAAGAGCAAGCTTTGAGGTTCATTTTCCTCATGAACCTCAAGCTTTGAGGTTCACCCATTGAAGGTGAACAGTTACCGTGTCTCTGCTCTGCTAAAGGGAAGGCAATAGGTCTACCTCTGAATGATGAGTGAAGTGGTCCTGTTGGGTGTTTGGGAGTTAAATGCTCTGGAACTGCTGGAAGGATATCAGTCCTCATCATCCTTCTGTCCTTTAGCTCCTGAGCCATTAATTTTTGCCCTTCTAGTTAAGTTTTCTTACTTTGAACATTGACAAGGTAATATGCTATTCCCATAACTGAGAATATGCTGGTGAACCACACAGCAGCCCTACACATCAAAGGGTTGCTCATAGGGTTTGTGTCCAGCAGGACCCTCACCTTTTGTGTAGCTTGTCCTTCACACAAGGTAAAGGTGCAGTGTTAGAGCTGGGACAAGCATTAAGGAGTGCAGAAGAGAAATGATCTGCCACCACACTTCATAAACTGCAGTAAGGAAAAAGAAATTGTACCAGGTGTTCTGCAAGGTCAGCACTAACAGTTTCTTTTTTCCCCACTGTGCAGGAAGCTGGTCACCTTCCTAAATTTTCCATAGAAAAATGTTTCATTTTTCTTAGTTTGCACTCACGGGATAGTTCAGGTTTTACATGCAATCCTAGAAAGCTTCTTCTCTGGTAGGATGGATGTTGGAAAACCTCATATTCCTCAAATGGTAGTTATCTATAGGAACTTCAGGACATTCTCATGAGAGCTGGTCCTGTGATCCAAGTGTTAAACTTTGGCACCAGTGCCAGTTGTCCTATTTGACTCCAGCCATGTCAGTTCTCTGGGTCGTGTCAATGCCTGATAAACACGGGATAGGTGAAAGCAAACAGATACACTCTGATTTCCCTCAGGATTTTAACACACTGCTATTTCCTTTGCGTGTCACCAAAAATGCACAGATCTGAAAACAGTAATAAATACGCATGTGTGTTTTTCCTGGCAAGGAGTGTTCACCACCCTGAAGAAATTGCTTTTCTTTATCTGGATTTTCTAGGGAGTATTAGCATCCTCCTTTTTTAATCATCTGGTTTGACTTTTAGACAAGAGAACTCTTGGCAGCAAGTTCTCTTGCATGGAGTTTGGCCTGGCGCCACAGGTAAACACAAACTTCTCGTGACTTCCTTTTCAGTCTGTGTTTTGTTACCTTTACTTCTCCTGTTGGGGGATTTTCTGCCTTCTCTTTTATCAACCTCCTGTAGAAAACTCCAGTCAAACTGGTTTTTCCTTTCTGGCAATCACCATAGCAGACTTATTATTCCAAACCACTTCCACCATATTAAGTGATCTTTAATTTCCAGCAACCTGTGCTGTTTCTAACCTGGATTTGGCATTCTTCAGGGCTCACAGCACTTGGTGGATTTGTTTACACTTAGAGGACATCTGCAGTGCAACCATTTTTGTAAACAAAACCATCAACCAGAATGTGTAAGTTGCACTGAAATCATTTTTTCCTTATGACAGCAAGATAAACGTTTCAGAAACAGAGGAAGCTCTGTTTCCAATGTCCAGTGAAAATATATTTTGTTAACTTTTGACATCCCTTGGCAACCTGGTGGTATATAGATGGTGCTTGTAAACCTGATGCATTTTATAGCTTTTTCCCACAGTTTAGCTTCCCTGAACATAAAAGTCCAAGTTACTTTTGAAGAATTCACCAGAAGAGATAGAGGTGAGGTCTTCTATGCACTTTAGTTAGTGAGATGTAAAACCAGGGTTTTGATCTATCATTCTGTCTGAAGGCACATCCTCCAGATCCTGATGGGACAGCTGCATTCTGCCCATGTGTCTCATGGGATATTTCAGGTATTCTCAGCTTCCCTTCCAGCATTAGTTTGTGTAGTTGCTGGAAGATGTTAAAGAGTTGTTTCATTCAGACAGTGGATAAAGATATTCTTACTTGCCATACATCAGCTCACAAAGCAGTCAGGATCCAGATCTCTCCGGGTACCACAATATGAGCTTTCTGTTTTCAGGTTATTATCTTTTGGTCCTCTGTTCAAAATTGAACTTAAAATTGTAGAATGTGCCCCTTGAATTACAGAACTCAAATCTGTGTCTGTATAAACAGTCCATGCATATGTGAATATAACGATTGTCTGCCTAGGACTGTCCTCTCACAAGAAAGAAGGAAGTGTACTGAATTCAGTGAATTCAAGCTGGTGTAAATGTGACCAGAAGGAGGGTCTGCATGTGCCAGTCTAAATCTCAGATTTTATCAGTTCTTCATTCTCAGTCTGTTTTGCAGCAGTTCCACCACTTGCACCCCTGGGAATAAAATGTCTGATCACACGCAGTAGAAAAATAATGTCCCTTTTAAAATAAGTAAATAAACTACCTTTCTTCTTCTTTCTCTCTTCGCCTGTCTTCTTCCCTCTTCTCTGAGATCCCATGTGGCAGAAGTTGCAGATGATGAGTCTCGTTTCTGCTGGAGCCTGTTAACCTTTCTATGTGAATGACAGTTTTCCAGTTTAAGTCTTAGTGTTTATGTTAAGAAGAGGGTTAATGATGATCCCCATAGGCCTCTCGCTCAGAAAGCAAAAACATCTGCTAAGCCAGAAAGTGGTTAGTTTGCTAAATTTAGAAGGAAGAAATGCATTTCCCAAAATTCACACTGCTTCTTAACAAATTTAGGGAACCAGTGGGGGCAAGCAGTTATGGGAGTCATACTGTTTATTCATTTTTTAGTTTAGTTTGTGTATTTTGAATTAAAAATGAGATTGCTATTATTAGCAATTATTAGAAAGGGATTATTTACTCATGTATCTGAAATGTTTAATACAGTTGAACTTTTTGTGCATTTGTTTAAGTTAATAGCTGGACACATGCCAAAGCCTGTGAAGTTTAGAGATGTTCTGCAGCACATTCTGCATACATACTTAGTGGTGGAGAAAGTGAGGTTAAAATGGGTATCTGCTAGGAAACTCCCTTAACCAAACCCATAGACCAGCAAAACTAGAGATTTTAGCTGTCTTTCTTTATCCTTGCCAAATGTGCTCCAGATTGCTGCCAGCAGTCTGGCTCCTTGTGGGAGAGGGTAGCCTGATGGATGGTACACAAGCCCTTGGTTGCAACCATCATCACATGTCCTTGCTTTTAATGTCTTGGCCAAAGTTGTCATATGTAAATAGGGTTTAAACTAGAGTTTCCTGCTCCCTTCGATTAGTGGAGAGCATTTTTTTTTGCTAGTACCCGTAAAGTGTCTCATGATGGCTGCACTCTTGATGACTTAGTGGTGGCTGGGGCCACAGCTGGGAGCACCCATGGTGAAGGGCGAGATGGGTTATAAGCCTCCCTGTCGGGATGCTGATGCCTGTGGCAGGTGGTTCGGACACTGGGACAGCAAAGTACCACTGCAAGAGAAGCTAGGAGAGCTCTCCATCTGAGGCCGCAGACTCTTCCCAGTTCTGTTGCCCCTCTGTCTCTGAAGCAAGCTCAGTAACTGTGCTGATGTGGGAAGCACGTGGCTTTGCCGAAGGTTGTGCAGCCCAGGATGCCCCGTCCTGGCTGTGTATCGCCACCCTCGCCGGAGCAGAGGGCCGGCCAGATGAGTTGAACCACAGATCCTCCACCTTCCCTGGGTGGTTAAGGAGCTGGCGGGTTTCAGGCATGACTGTGCTTTGCTCTCCCCTCTTGGTCTCCTGTTTAACCTTTTCATCTCCCGACACAGCAGGCTCCCCTTGCTGGCGAGCTGTGAGTTGTGGATGGGTGATGCGTTTCTGTGGCTAAGTCCCGCCGAGTTTTTTGGTCATCCCCACGCAGCCCTTTGCCAGCTCTGGGCAGCGCAGCAGGAGCTCTGCTGGGAGGCTGGCAAGCCGTGGGGAAGGACGGGAGTGAAAACAGAGGGGGGGAAGGGGGAGGATGAGCAAGGGAAATTCAGGAGATCTTTGTTAAATTCAGGTTTTACCGGTGTTTGAGCAACAGCCTCACGGCGAGGCGCAGCAGAGGGTCACGCTCCGGGGACGGCGCCGGGCAGGGAAGGGCGGGANGGCTCCCCCTCCCGGCCGTCACCCCCTCGCTCCCGCCCGACTCACCCCGCGGGTTCCCAGCCCTAATGAAGGCGGCGCCCGGTTCCAGAAGCATCATTAGTATTTGTGTGCTTGCGGTGGGTGTTTTCTTCCGTAGCAGCTTATGCGACAACTGGTCCTTCAAAACTGTGGCACAGCATCCGTGAGCCGGAGGGGATCCCAAGCGGGGCTGGTTCTCTCTTTCCGCTCTGACCTGCTGTGCCCGTGCTGGCTCCGGGTGGGAAGCAACTCCAGAGCGGTGTGGAGGGAGAGAACAGGAATACTCCTCTATCACATGGAAGCTGTGTTTAAAATATAGTAAGGATTTAAATTTGGCAGGAAAATCCCTAACTGCTAAATTTTGCCAAGTCTTCTGAGGGATTTCTGCTGATATTTTCAGCAAATAACTTGGGGAAATGACTCCTTTAGGGGTTAGAATATTACTGGGGGCTTTTTTCTTTATGTCTTTCTCAGTTACCAAGAAATATGTCAGAATAGCATGAGTTTGCTTGAAGCCAACCTTGGAGCCTTAGTTATTGTTGAAACCAGAAATATGTAGTTTCCCGTTCCAAATGTTGCAGGAAAAATTAACAGGATTATAATTCCTTAGCTGTTTAAAAAAATATATAGATAAGGAAAAAATGGGGGGGAAATGTTCAAATATTGATGTTGTCCCCGAGAACTACAGCAGAAACTGGTTTTTTTTTTTTAATTAAAAATTTTTTATAAAATTTTTTTCCATTTCAGCTCCCTAGAGACGTGGGGTAGGTGTTTTCCATGTGAAATGTCTGCCTCACCTGTGACTTCCTGCAATCTAAGGAAAGTGATATTAAAAGTCCTAGTACTGGATGGTTTCATGCATATGTATATATATATATATATGTTTTTTTGAGTCTGGCTGAGGAGTTTGCAAAGCTCTTAATGGTCCATATGAATTGTAAAGGTTTGAAGACCCCAGCAACGTATTTGAAGATCATATTGAGATTCTTCACTCAGAGAACTTAAAGCTTTAAAGATTTGCCACGTTTCTTTTTTCAATTAAAGAGAGAAGCATTTTGACATGGGTTTGATTTCTTGTTTTTCACAGCAAAGTTTTGATACGAAGCCATTAAAATGTTGGAGCAAGAGCATTAAAAAGTGGTTGAAGTAAACAAAGATTTATTAAAATGCCTTGTTTGTTGCATTGATCTGTGGTTCAGCACTTCATCTTTCCAATTCTTTGGATGTCAAAATAGACTTACAAATATAGCATGGGTTTTCTGTCTATCATATTATTCTGAAGACACGATTTTTCTTTTAATTTTGTTTTGTTAGTGGGGTCAGAATATCTGCAGAGCTGTATAGTGATTTATTTAGTGAGAAAAGGATTTTCATGTACGATTACCTCCTCTTTATTTGTACATTTATGGATTCTTTTTTCAGAAATTCTTATATAGCTGCTACTGCTACTCAAATTGCCATGGTTTTTAGAGAGAATAATACTTATTGATAGTTCCCACATGCACTTGCAGGCACATCTAAAACCTGTACTTTTGTGTTCACAGCTTGCATAATATAAAATTTAGAGATTGCTTGTCAAACTAAGTGTCAGCTGAGTTTCCTAGGAAACTCACTGAAGATATTTATAAAACTACAGATCAGCTTAATAATAGATATAATAATGTCAGTAGCTCATTTTTTTTTAACTTTATTGGTCCATTTTACTTTGCTTTAATTTGTTGGCAAATCAAGCCACTGCATTTCCAAACAGAGCAGTGGAGACCTTCCTTCCAATACCTTGCCTAATTTATTTATTTTTTTTAAAGGTAGTTTCTGTGTTCCATGTAAGGAAATGTAAAACACTATACTGTAAAATGAAGAAGAACCTAAATGTTACATTAATTATCAGACTGAATCCTTTATAAGTAAAACCACAATTGTGAAGTAGAAATATAAATATTGTCTAATATGTTACGGTTTTATTCACCACTGAGTTGAATGCATGGGTTTGAAGTTCATTGCACATGCATGCAAAACAGTCACTGCAGAATTAACATAAATCCTGAGTATGGGTTTCTATAGAAGCTGCATAAATAGAAGACCTGTCAGTATTGTAAAAAGGCATAATTCTGTGAAAATAATTATATCCCTGAGCTGAAAAAAACAGAATCTAAAAAGAGACAATAAGTGATACTCAGTGTCCATTTTTATTCATTCTTTTGCTATTGTGTTTTCCTCACACTGATTCTTTGAGTGGACACATGAGCATTGTCACAACTGAGAGATATCTTTGTACTTTAAGCTCTTTGAATTGAAATTTTAGTCATGTAAGTTCAAAATTTGCTGATGTGTAAATACATATATATGTACTTTAAAAAATCTATATTTTGCCAGAACAAAATTATTCAAAACATTTAGGATTAGTACAAATTAACGTTCTTTGAAAAGCAATTTAGAAAAGTGATTCCAGTTTTCCCATTTTAATACAGTAAAGAGAATGAAGTTAGTGTATTTAGAAATGAGGCAGTATCTTATCTCCTTATCTCATCTGGAATCCATTATTTGTACCTACTAAGTACATTTGCCTGTCAGAACCACTTTTTGATGCTGGGCTAATTAGCCAAGTAAGGAGTTCATTTGAAGGATATTCAAGAACTGATTTTCTTTTGAAAAGGTAAGAGTTTAGCTGTCTGTTTCAGTGTCTTAGAAATCTCAGTGCATGCTTAATGTAGTTGCAAAACAAATCTTAGGAAGCCTGTCCCTCACACAGGGAAAAGGTTAATTTTCTGTAAAACTACAAAATTTATCCAAATCCTAATAGTAGCTGCCTGATGATTTCTTGGATGCTAGTGATGTCATTCCAGCTTGATACAGCAGGTAAAACCTTGTAAGTCATAGCTTTTATTTTAAAACGGATTACACATGGACAAGCAACCTTACAAGTATGAAACACTACAGCTGCTATATCAAATGACATTTTTTAAGCACATGATATTTGTGAGAGCTGTTTCTCTCTTAGCTGCAGCATGGCAGTTTAGGATATTTGAAACTGATCCTTTTACTGTGAAGAAGTTGGTGATTTCTAAGTGAAAGACAACTTTAGCTGATAGGTAGGACGTCTAATGAGGAAACTTGCCTCTTTTCCCAAAGCTGCCATGGATTGTTTGTAGTGTAGCTCTGCATTACTCCTCACTCCTGTTTCTTGCCATAATTTGCCTGTTTGGAACATGCAAGTGCTAACAACCAATAACCTTCCTGAAGTACTTGTATAGGTGAGAGAGGTGTGAGTTAGCACTAAATGTCACATTTGATCATTTTGGATGAATTCTGCCAACATGGTCCTGATATTGTCAAGTCAAGATGTATTGTCTCTGATTTATCCCTCAACTTCTGAAGGAATGCTTCTGCAAGAAAAACATGGATTCATGCTGTCTTGTGAGGTCTCTGATGGAGTTGTACTTGTACACACTCACTTCAGTCTGCACTCATAGCTAGATCCCTTTCTCTGTCAGCCATAGTCCATTCTTTGAAATGGACTTAGAAACACAGACATGCTACAGGAAAATTACTCTGTGTTTAGGAAGTTTCGGCTTGGAGGCATTTTTGCTTTGGGCTTTTTTACCTTCTTTTTCCATGTCCTGTACTGCAGGCATGAGGTGAGAGTTCTGTTAATAGTAGGTGACCAGTTAAAAATGCGTTGCTCTGCTCCGGTGTCTGCATTAACTTTGGGATTAACTCAAGTTAAACTGTGCTTGATCAGTCTTCTGATGAAAATCATCTGACCAAAAGGTTCTGTCTGAATGCAACTGCTTTCCCATGCTGACTGTAGATGACTATAAAGATGTGCTTTTGTATCCTTGTATTAAGTTTATGAGAGTTTTAGCAGGGGAGGAGGTTTTGAGGAAAAAAAGTTTTTTCTTTAGAGTTTCTTCCATATAGTATTGTTATGAGGCACCCATTGTGTTGCATTAAACAGTGATTTTTGTTTTTAAAAGCGCTATGCTTAGCTGTCACACACCTAGATAATCCAGAAAGAAAAGGTGGATATTCTAACTGTAGGTGCTGCATTTTGTTTCCCTGCTATAACAATGGAGGTTCAAGAAGGAAAAATAATATAAGTAAATACATATGCAGTGTATTTTCTTTTCTTTTCAGTTTGTATCCATGGGAAAGTGCTATAAGAATTACAAACAGGCTTTTAGGGGGGTATTTTTTTCAACTGGTCAGTGTGTGTGACCCCTGTGTTAACAGTGAGTCACATTTTAAGTCAAGAGTTCACTGGCGTTTGTTTTTTTCTTTCCCACCACAGTTAAGTGGGACGTGTTTTCCACATGCACACTCAAGTAAAATTGAGGAAAACTCATCTTCTGATTAAGAAATCTAGATACTATTGTAGTGGGATGCGTCAGCTGGTGGGATATTCAGTGCCAAATACCAAATAAAAGTGCAGAAATCCAAGAAAGCTTCTAAGTGATACAAGGGAAGTCTAAGTCTAGGGAAAATGAGCCAGCTGGGCTCACATGAAATCTAAGAAATGGGTGGAAGTGAGAGAGGAGAACCTGCCTATTTTAGCAAGAAACATAAAATCACATTTTTATGTCCTTAAATGCTGCCATTCTAACATGTATTAGGAAAGAATTAAAGCTTGGAAAAAATCTTTTAAATAATTACAGAATGTAGTTCCCGCTTTTCTTTCTGGTTCTTTTCTCTCGCACCTCCATTCAGTTTTAAGTTTTTCTTCCACTTTATGCATCTCACTGAGTTTTTGTGACATAAAGAATGAGACTCATTAACATCCATTTCTTACCAGTTTTGCTCTCCACTTCTTGTGCTTCAGTTGCAGTGTTGGAGGGCAGCATGTCAGTCCAAACTGCTAACGTTACTGAGACCATAATTACCATAACATTATACTTGATTAGCATCATGCTAAATAAAGGCACCCCTTCACCATATTTTCTATTTTAAATCCCAAAATCTGTAAGCTTAACAACCATATGATGTTATGATACATGGTTAGTCGTAGTATTTTTTACCTCACCTCATAAAATTACTTTAACTACATTTTGGACTACCTGTTGGTACTGCATAACTGTTAAGTGTAAAAGTGCTGTATTGAAACAAAGTCTGGGTAAAATGTTTATTTACGTATGCTTATAAAATGTAGCCTAAAGCAATAAAAGGAAATAATCAGGCTCGTAACTTTACCATTCAAATTGTGTTTTACTTTGCAGTGAGAATCTAAACTAGAAAAGATAGTGAAAAGTCTTCTACTAGACAGTTTTTTACATATCTAAGTGCATGTTTATTTTTCTTCTAGCTTTTTAGAAAGAATTGACAGCGTCAGCATGGATGACTACACACCCACAGATCAGGTTAGTATAACTAATGGGGTAGGGTCTGAACTAAGACTCCCATTCATCTGGATGCTGTATGTAATTTATTTTAGTCCCAGCTGCAGCTGAAATAGGGCATATGTCAGAATGCCAAAATATGGTCGAGCAGTTTAAGTAATTGGTATTAAAGAAAAGAAGAGGCTTTTTGGTGGTGCAAGCTTGTCTTTTACTATTGTTATACGTAGGTCAGTGATTCCTGTTATACAGGTATTATTTCTTCTTGCTTCCCATTATGTGTCCTGCAAACAAAGTGAATGGAAGAGATAACAAAAAGCATAAGTGTAAAAGCTTGCTGTTTTCTTCACCAGCCTTTGCTACACAGCAGTGCTTTGTTTCAGTGGTAGAGATGATCCCAGAGGGAGACATCCCATATCCATCAGAAGAGTCCTTTAGAGGCAAAAGCTTGCAGTGGATCTAGTGTCCAAATTCAGGAGAGAGCACCAGTGGCAGCAGCAGACTTTGTGAATTTCTCTGCGATGTGCAGATTCCTTCTCTCTTGCCTGTGCCCATCTCCTGTGGGCAGCATAGTTTCTATTTAAGCCTTATTTGCAGGACAAGACATTTTTTCCCAGATGCCATGATACAGCTTGATAGAGTGCTCTAACACATTCATGTGCTGAAGTGGTGCAGCCTTGAAGGAAGAAAGAGCTTCACCATGTTGCACATCTTCAGCTGCTTTCCCTGAGCTCGGGGTGTGTGCTTTTCTTGGGCAGGATGTCTCTTCAGCAAACATTCCATTATTTTGCAGTGCTGCAATCCCACTGTTACCTAGCAGTCTCAGCCAGGACTGTCTGCCACATCATAAACTGCAATACAGGTGGCAGAAGAGAATCCCTGCACTGGATAGTTCAATCTAACCATGCAAGGTGTTTAACACATGGATGCCCTTAAAAAAAGTACAGGTGTCAAATCTCATTGTGCAATCGGGGACTGAAATTCAGAGAAATTAAGAGACATGACAGAGATCACCCAAGGAAGTATGCGGAGCAGAGCCTGTTCCTTCAGACCTGATTTAGGTCTGTAACCACAAGCATGTCCGATCACTGTGACTGTAATCTGACACAGAAGTCAGTAAAAAGGAGTGTTTGTTGTATTATAAGGTGAAACTTGTATAGTTGACCCAATACAGGATCAACTGTTAAAGCCCTCAAGACATTTTCAGACCAAAGCAGGAGCACTGGGATTTGCTCCATCTAGAACCTCATGGTTTAACATCGATATCACTCAGCTGCAGAGAGAAATCAGTGAGGCAAAGCCTCATTTTGGCTTACATGATTTATGTTAGTGTTGGCCTGTTTGTTCATGGGAGGCCTTTGTCTACCTGAAACAGTCATTCATCATCTAGAAATTTTTCCTAATAATTTCCTTTGGGGAGAAATGCCCTGTGTCTCCGAAGATCAGAAGAGGCTTTTAGTATTTGGCAGGCAGAAAATTTTTGCTCTAAAAGGGGGATTCTCTTTTGGTTTTGTTTTTATCCTGTTAATGCTGTATCAGTTGTCTTGCTGAATGAACTGGTAAAAATCACTAATTTCCTCTTTTCCCTTGTTTTCTGTAATTTTTTTTTTTGCATCATCCAAACTAATGACTGAGTCCAGTAACATATAAATGTCAACAAGTGACAGAAAATGACAGTAACATATAAAATAACTAAAAGAATTAAATACGTGCCCTTCATCTGAGTCCATGTGGCTGTCAAAGCAGCCAAGGTTTGTCAGCTACCAGAGTACTTGAAGCAGTAGATGATAGGGTAAGGGAAAAAGGTAAGCTGTGCTTGTATTCTGCACTGACTGCCTCCTTCCATCCCTGCTTTTGCAGCCGCGCATGGCAGGGAGAGCTAAGCTTGCCCCAGGAAGGGAGTGCTCTGCAGGCAGGCAGCTGTGGCTGCTCAGGGGGGTTCATCCCCATCAGGCAGCTGGCAGCTTGGTCTGACCTCCAGTTTTGTTTCACACTCAATCCCCAAGCAGCAGTGCTGGATAGTCAAGGTTAAAAGTGCTGCTGGTGATGACAGTGGCACACAGTGAGCTAGTTGCCTGAGGTATGCATCGTAAATTGCTTTTGCCTACTTCCTTTGAGAATCGACAAAATTACTATTTTTTAATTGTTAGAAGAAAGTTACTTAAGCTGTAAAGTATAGCTAGTTCAAAAAATAAAGAAGAAATGCCACATTCCTGTACAACCTAAATTCTGTTCCCTTGTGCTCTGTAATAGAGCTTTAATTACTCAGTCACAAGCTATTATTTCAATAGGATTCCTGTCTCATTCAATACAAAAGAGGGCAGAGTTAAGGTTGCCTGGGCAACTGTAAATCTAGAGTTTTCTAACATTTGAATACTTGACTTTACAACGTGAATAACGTTTTTCTCAGTTTTATGTAACTTCCTAATTTGTTATCTGCATCTCATACCAAGTTGTATGACCATCACAACATGTTTCAGTGGGCAGCAAGGAGAACATGTATCAGGTCTCCTGCTTTCTGAGTGTGCCCATACCAAACACAGTGATCATATTTGTGTTTATCCCCTGTGTCAGTATGGACAAATGCAGATTTACCTACAAGTCTGATTGAATCTTAATTAAATGGAACATTTAAAACTTTTCATGGAAGATAATATTCCAAGCTTTTAAAAACCAAATTAGCTTAGAAAAAAGCCTTACTAATCAGCTTCTGTGTTCTCATTTCCAGGACCTATTAAGATGCAGAGTGTTGACATCAGGGATTTTTGAAACAAGATTTCAAGTAGATAAAGTAAATTTCCAGTAAGTCTATTAGTAATAATTTATGACTATCATACTAATTTTTAACAACTTCATTTAGATGTCTGAGCTCATGTGGTCTTGGTATAGTAGGCTTACAGTGGGAGTGGATGGTTTTTATTTGATTGGTTTGTTTTTTTAGCTGTCTTTCAATAAGTCCTAGTAAAATGGCCCCATACTTTGCAAAAAGAGCTGATATTAGCTATGTATATTAGCAATGCTTTCTTGTGGGACTGTGTGTTTTTGTCTTTACAAACTGGTTCATTGGTATAGCACTGCAAACTCATACCTTCTGGGATTAGAGCTCACAGAAGTCAATGGGAACCTTCCCTTTTTCCAGAGGGCTGCAAGTGCTGTGTTTGTCAGAGTTTTATGCTGAGTCTCTGTAAAGCACCATCAGGCTGCTTTCACTCACCACTTCTTGCCCAGAAAGATGGCACTGCTGACAGGGCAGAGGTGCCTCCATGCCCTCCTTGCAGAGGTGCACTCTCCCCACCACCCTTCGAAGTACCCTGAAACATGTCCTTGTTTACAGTAGGTCCAGCCTTACATGCCATATGCACTTCTGTGGACTGAAAAGGCCAATACTTGCCCTTGAAGAGTTTATTTCTCATTTTGTGGGTTCCGTAGCCTTCTCCTGGCAGAGCAGGGCAGGTGGAGCTGTGCAGCTGTCTCTGACATGCAGTGCGGCATCAGCAGATCTCTCTCCTCTTCAGGCAATATTTTACTGCCTCTGTCCTTGGGGCTGTCAGGTTTTTAGCTGAAACCTCATGCTGCATGCTTTGTGTGGTTTTCCTAGTGCACATAAATGATATAACATCCTATGGCTTTTTAACAGCATGTTTGATGTAGGTGGCCAGAGAGATGAGAGAAGAAAATGGATCCAGTGCTTTAATGGTAAGTAAAAATATTCCATGTTTTTATTTTGGACTTAGTCACTGAGGTGTGAGCAGCTTATTATTCACATGGGCACATAGTATCTCACTAGTACAGGAGTCCAGGTATTTTCTTCTGGCATTTTTGGCAGATTGGGGAGTAATGACAGTGTTACCCTGAGGAGTGTGTGCTGGGATAACGTAGATGTTCTCTCTCCTTTCTTTCTTTTGTGTGCTCTGTCCAGATGTCACAGCTATCATCTTCGTTGTGGCTTGCAGTAGCTACAACATGGTAATAAGGGAAGACAATAACACAAACAGACTACGGGAATCCCTGGACCTTTTCAAAAGTATCTGGAATAACAGGTAAAACAAAGCTCATTTCCCACCTACCCTCCCCAGTAACTACAGTTTAACTTCTTACAAAACGGGAGTCCCCTTACAGTATGCTCAGATTGTTGATTCAGGAAATATCCAGGCTGGGCCAGGTCACAGTGTGCCCCCATCATGCCCCCTGGCAGGGGCCGTGGCACAGGCGTGGTGCGTGTGGCGTTTCACCACTCCTGCCAAAATGATGCAGTGCATGGGGACAGCTTGGAAAGGGCAAGCTCCGCAGGCTGGCTGCTGTGAGGAAGCAAGGAGACCCCTCCCTGGCATCACTGTGCTGCTTGGCCGAGCCCAGGAGCATCCTGGGAATAACATTTGATCTCCTCCTCACACGCAGCGGTGGGAGCAGCTCGCTGTTGGTGTTGCAGTCGATTCCCTGGCTGCCACTGCGCTCGATCCCCGCGTGGGCAGCCGCTCTTGTAAGGCTCGTCTCTGAGAGCGCGTGGTATTTCTGCCTTGTGGGATGGTATTTCAGGTCTAATCTAACTGCAGCTGCCATGAAATTGTCATTCTATCACAGTTTGTAAACCGTAGATACCTAACCAAACAGCAATCCAAATGGGTTCCTGATACAGAATAAGTAAAAACAATACACAGAATAAAGTAATAACGTTTTCAGCATATACCTTGTGAGGATGCTCTGCACTGAGAAGCGACTGAAGATGGAGTGAGGAAGAATGTTAACAGCAAGTCCCAAAGGCACATCATCACAGTGATGGATTAATTGGGGAAGAAAAGAGAGATTATTTTCTTTTCATTCATCAGGTGTCATACAGGCCACCCTAAAGGATGGGATATCTGTGTGGATGAGCAACAGTTAAGACAAAGCAGTATATGAGAAGGCAGCCTTCCTGCCTTTCTTTTTTGCTTCTTCAAAACCAAACAAAGCAGACAGTATTGTCTGGTTGTAAACTGCAGTGCTTTTAGAAAATGTTATCATTTTTCCAACTCAATATCCAAAGAATAATTTAGAAAAAATTTTGAAAACTGCTCCCTTCAGCAATGTCCACTGCAGTTATTATAAATGTATTTACTGATCCTAGAAATACAGTCACCAGCATTTGAAACTATTATCTAGGTCATCTCTTTTTTGTGTTGAAGCATGTTCCACACTACTTCATTCTCTGTCCACACAGGAATAGCCAGGAAATTTTCTATCAACATGAAATGTTTTCCTTGATTAACATGTCAGAGATAACACAAACATTTTGTTTGTTCTTGACAGGTGGTTACGGACCATTTCTATCATTTTGTTCTTGAATAAACAGGACATGCTGGCTGAAAAAGTCTTGGCAGGGAAATCAAAAATTGAAGATTACTTTCCTGAATATGCGCATTATACTGTACCCGAGGATGGTAAGGTTTCTCACCATGCTGGGATTGGACCTGCTGGCATGGCCCAGCCCACAGTTCCTCTCTCTGTCTCTCTCACACGCACAAATTCGCAAGTACACACTGTCCCCCTTACCATGAACCATTGGTCAGGCAAGGAGCATGCTGGCAGCAGGGAGCTCAGAGGGACCCCAGCGTGTTGCATGGAATGGAGGGGGCTGGCTCCAGAGTACCTGCCTCCCCCTCTTTGGGAGCAACCACCAGTCCCAGGAAGGCAAAGCTGCTGGGTATGTCTCTCCCTCTGCCAGATGCTTCTGCCTGGACCTCCCCTGGTGCTGAACTTTGTTAGGGATTCATTAGACTTATTTTGCAGCCATTCTGCAAAATCTGTGTTAACCTGGCACCAGTTTTGTAATGCTAAGGGCTTTTGGAAGAAATCTATCTCCATCACCCAAATTTCCCTCTCTCTCAAACATACATCACATAAACAGCTTGAGTGCATTTTCAGCACTTTTTTATAGTAAGCCAGTTGTCAGAATAAAGTGGCTTTTGGTGTTTCTCAGAGGGATTTCACAGGATATCTAGAGTGATCCAGAATATTCACATATGAAGCAGCTCTCTATTTTTAACCTGTAGTTGTTCATTTAGTCTTTAATTTCAGCTGACATTATTTAAGGGCCACAGCACAGAATTGCAAGATGCTGTTGATTGTGTTGCTGCTCTTATTTTTACCCCTAGTGCTATAGATAAAAATATCTTTCTGTATTCTGATAAATTCTGGCCTTTACCATATAATGTTTATAAGCCTCTGATTTGGTGCATTAGGTGAGGAGAGACCACACTGACAGGAAATGAATATGTTATCTCTTCAGTGTATTGTTTTTTACACTTACAGTAACTATAGTTGCTGCATGGCCTGGATAGTGATGACTTCATCTGCCAACAAACAGTTCTGACCAATGAGTCTCCTGCTCAACAAGACTTAGTCTAAGGCCCCTTGATAGGCAGTGTATCTATTCTGCTGACTAGGGTCCTGGAAATAATATATATATATCAAAAGATCTTGTGATGCCACCATTTTTTCCAAATGTAATCTTGGACTAACCATTTTTAAGCCCAAATTCCTGCCTGCAGAACCTTTTTCCAGGAGACTGTTTTGCTGCAGAAACTGAACAGCTCAGCTGCCTCTTCTGATAAAAGCTAAACCCTAACTCCCACTTGTTTTATATCTATATGAACAAACTTGTGGATGTGAGTAAGCCTTTTTGTGATATGACCGATGACATTGTCGCAACGATTTCAGCAGTTTTCAGGTTCCTAAAATATGTTGTTTGCTTGCATAGTCAGGTTTTCCTGTACCCCTTGCATTTTAGGATTACCTACTGGGAATCTCCAGTAGATACTTAACATTTCTGTTTCTATACTAAAGGGCTACTTCCTCCTTATTAAACCTTTTGTTACAAAAAGTAGATGATTGTTTGCTTTTCACGTTTCTGATGTTACTTGTTTTTAATTGAACAGCAACACCAGATGCAGGAGAAGACCCCAAAGTCACAAGAGCCAAGTTCTTCATCCGGGATGAGTTTTTAGTGAGTAATTTTCATCTTATGTGTGATTCTATCATAGGAAATACTGACAGATGGCATAGCTTATTTAGGGAAAACTGATGGAGTTTTGCAGAAAGCTAGAAGGAGAGGACAGTGTCTGGCAATTTCCTAATTCTTTTCAGCTGCCCATCTTGCAGGACCTTCCTCAGCGCTTGCACCTTTTTATGCCCATTTTATAGAAAGTCACCTGGCATGCAAAGTGTCACACAGCAACTAAGTGCTAGTGCTCAGAATGGTCATGTACAGTCCATGTGTAAGCAAATAGGCTTTTTTATTTTTATCCTGCATTCCTCCAAGGACTTTGGCAGTAGTCAGCTGGCAAGAGGGATTGAAAAAAAAAAAAAGTAGATTTTATGATTTTACTCTTAAATAAGATTTCTGGTATGCCAGTTAGGAGATTGGCCTCACCCTAGGACTGATGTCATGGCCCTGCTAAGGAATCATAAGAAAATTTCCTTGTCCAGTCACATTTACTCTTCCAATTAAGGTTTCCTCTAAAGCTGGAGCTGAAGAGGTGTTGTCTACATTTTGAAGATAAAAGCAGTTATCAGGCACCCAATCACAGCCCAGCTCTGCTATCAGAAACAGGGTTTAATCCAGCATCACTTATGGCTTCACTCATACTGAGTTGTTCCCACAGTGCAGAGCAGTAGCAGAGACCAGAACCAAAGCTTCTGTTGTGCCCTACTGGTAGAAACTATACGTGTATGTGTTTGAGATAACAAATTGATTCATTAGAATTAAGAACTTTAAAGCCATTATGTATTTACAAGTATTGTTAGGATTTACAGCTGTTGACGCACCAAGAAAGAAAGAAACAATTAACTGTGTTAACACTTAGGGGATTTCCATTCACCGCCTTAGCCTTCCGGATTCCAAGGAAAAATGTCAGATTGCGCTGTGTTAATGTAACAGTTACCTAAAAACCTCAGTTCAAGCCAAATCTCTCTTGTGGTAATGCTGAAATACTGTGAGGCCAGTAGCAGTATCCAGTATGGAAAGAGGGTGGCTCTAAGGGATCCAAATTGTGGGAAAACTAGGGTGAAACTTCCCACCTTTATCTGTTTTCATTATTCAAAAGAACACGTCAAGGATGGGTCCTTACCTGCTGTAAGTCACTGGCATTACAGAATGAGGCCACCTATGAAGCAGGGAGGGAAGGGGGCATAGGGGTTGCAATCACATAAAATACTACCACAGGTGCTGGGGGCAGGGGAAGCATTTGGGCTGGGGCAAGCACCCACCAGGCACTCCCTGGGGCTCAGGCATGGGGCTGAAACAGTTTCTCCCCCCATTTCCCTGCAGCTGCTACAGACTTGGCAGAGAGCATCTCCTCCATAACATGAATGTCTCTCCTGGGTCTGTGCTTGGTTTCTCACTGTGGTGGAACAGAGGAATGTAGGCATCCAAACAGTTGCTTTATACTCTTGGGCTGTTTGAATTGAAAGTCTTGCTTTGGGTGTTCCCCAGATAACAGGGGAGGACAAGGTGGGAAAAAGCCAAGTAGAAACAGTGACTTCCAGTTCTATAGGGTCAGGCACAAAAGACTGAAGTTTCAGAGAGGGAGTTACAAAGGGGACAGAAGAAAAAAGCTCAGGGTACATACTGGGGAGCGGTCTGATGGCCTTAGTCAGGTAAAAAAAGGTGCATGTTTTGCTTTATACTTCTTTTTCCAAGTCTCTTTATGACCTTTTCCTTGTCCCACTCTTAAATTTTCAGGCATAATTCAGAGAAATCTGAGTTTGTTACACTTCATTGTGATTTTTATCATGGTAGCAGGTCTGCATAAGCCATGGATATGTGTGAAAAGCACCACCATGGTGCTGCACCCCTTAAAACTCTGGCTGGCTGTAGGCAGTGGTACTGGTGAATCTGAAGCATGTCATTTGAAGACTTTTAAAAGGGGGTTAAAGCTGACAACATTTACAGTAACTGTTGCTACACAGTAGTATATGAGTATTAGAAAGGCAAAACATGTCATCTCCTGATCTCAGGGTTGGTGCAGGGCCCATGGCCCCTGGAGGCCTGGGCAGCAGAGAGGGGCACTGTCAGATTTCAGTCAGGAGAGCAGAGCACGAGGGCTGGCTGGACACATGCCCAGCCAGTGCCTGCACTTCAGGGCTGGGCTGGCGAGTGTGTCTCCCACTCCTGGAAACGTATCTCCTAGGAAATTCTCTGTCCTCTAGCTCAGGCACGTCATTTCTCCACCCAGACTTGACATGGAGGCAGTGTGCTTGTGCACTCCTTGTTGGGGCTACTCCCCAGCCCTGCTTTGGTGTTTTGTACACAGGGCTCTCCCACTCCTGATGTTTTGTTTGAATACATCCCCAGTGTGTATGTAGGTAACCCCCAGTAAAATAGTGGCATGGCCCGTCTAAGTCATGCTGGTTTTTAAAAAAGGGAGGTGAAGGAGCTGCTGTTCAAATGTACAGACCAGGCTTCCTGAAATCATGCATTTGGCTCCTCACTGGAAACTGCCATCCTGAGCCCTGCAGTGCAGGGATGCCACTATCACCCTCCTCCCACCCGGAAGGTTCTTTCATTGCTGTCCCAGGGTCTGGGTTTTTTCACCCTCTGAACTGGTGCTGAGTAACACTATTGTTCAGAATGAGTAGGGATGAAAATACTGCATTTATCTTCAAATGAGCTAACTACAGAGCTGTCAGGTGACAAAAATAGACAAACCCTTAATATCTTGAAAATACATCCTTTGGCATGCTGCATACTTAACCAGGTGTCACCAGAACGTTGTGGGCAGCTTATTGCCATAGACATTAGTGAAATTAGTGCATGATAAACACAAGGAAACACTTATTAGTACTTTTCATGAGGGTAAGCCTTGAACTAGGTATTGAGTGTAGCATAGTAGAAAGGAAATAATTTATAGAATACATATGGAACACCCCTGTGTAGTCAGTGTTGAATGTCTAATACTACCCAAGTTACCTGCAAAAATCTGCAAATGACCCAGTTATGTAAATCATGGCTTCTAAATGTCTATAGAATTGCATATCTCTAGCTGCATGTATTTAGAAGGTCAATACTACATGTAAAATAAATTGCTGTGTTAAAAATATATGATGTAGCCAGGGTAAGATAAAACATTGTCTTTTGTTGTTTAGCCAGTGTAACTTTGTAATAGAATTTAGAAAATATTTATAAAAAATGTTATCCCAAGAACTGACATTGCTTTTATAACATTCCATCTATATTCTGCAAGATAATGATCTAGAATGGATTTATATTTATCAGTCCTATAGTAATACAGAACAAAGTTAAGGTGGTTTTTTTGTTTGGGGTTTTTTTTTATATTTTTTAGGATCCTGGGGAATTTTAGTAAAATAACCATGGGTGAAGTGATGCTGGAGTTTAAGTTAGAACCTAAAAAGTTGTGCAGTAGCCTTGAGAAAATTCTGCATGGTCTGTTGTTTACTGGATTTGTGCATGCTTTTACTCTGTGGGAACCTGCCCACTTTGGTAATAATTCCACTGAGTTCTGGGCTCAATGATGGATCAATAGGTGCTCTAAGTGAAGGGGCCTTTAGCTTCAAGAAGCAGAAACAGTAGGATGCTGTTCTCTGCCACTGCTGGCTCCACAACTGTGAGGTTTTCAGTTTTGTGTTGCTGATTTAAAACAAGTTCAAAAATTTGCCACATGATGGCAGTAAAAAAGAAGAGAAAATAATTCCTGGGACAGCTGCATGGCAGACAGCACAGCTGTCAGCAGCACAGATGTAGCTGCACAGTGATGTGCAAATGGTAGTAGCTTGTGCAACTGACAATGGCATTTGTGGCTCCCATGCAGTACTTATATACTGACCCTGTAATAGTATCCATAACTTTCATTTCAGATTTGTCATTCATACTAGACCAGATCACAGCCTTTTCTTCTTTTTATTTACCTACGTCAGTGACCTATATAGAGAATTTCCCAGGGTTCTTGGTTCTCTGTAAGTCTAGAGACTGCTGAGATGTGAAACTTCTCGTGGCAAGGCGCCTGACCCTTTCTTTTGCCTCCCTTTTCCCACAGAGGATAAGCACGGCGAGTGGAGACGGCCGGCATTATTGCTACCCACACTTTACGTGTGCAGTGGACACAGAAAATATCCGCAGAGTGTTCAACGACTGTCGAGACATCATTCAGAGGATGCATCTCCGCCAGTACGAACTCTTGTGAGGGGGATCACCGTGGAACCTGTGGTTTTAAATTCTTTGCTCCTTACTCTTTCTCTTGATACTACCCCACACAGGGTGGAAGAATATACTATAGAAATGTCAGTCTCTTCACTTTGTTTACTTTAATTATTTAACCTTAAAGCTGATTTGAAGCAAGTTTGGGTTATTTTTCCTTCATGCTTTTTGGGACTATTTTTGTGCTTTATTTTGACATGCCACTTCTTCGTCATTCCACTAAGCCCCTTGGCTACCTCTGTTCCCTTAGGTTTTGTTTTTTTAAACTGAACGTGACCTGCTAAATTTTTTCCAGCGGGTTAACCTCAGTTCAAACTGGTATGTCAGCTGGATGACACTAAAGTCATACCTATCCCTCTGTGTGGGTTTCCTTTTGAACATGACATTGAAGAGTACTTGATGGGTGAAAAAAAGATTAATGCACTTTGTATCAGGTTATTAAATACTGTTGAGGAAGTAGACACACAATGTAGCAGCACCACAATATTTATTACTCTGTCACAGTTTTTAGCATTTCTGAGTTGCAGGTCAACTGATAAAGTGACCTCCTCTTTTAAGCCGTTACTGGCACAGGAAGTAGAGTAGATAATGAGAGGAACAGTGAAGACAAAGCAATTTTTCTGGGGTTTTGGAGCTAAGTGTCTCTGCACACCTCAGGCATTTGAATTACAGCTACTTTTCAGCCTGTTGCATCTAGGCAGAAAATCTACCACCCTCACTTATGTTATTTGTGCTGTCCACAAATGATCCTTTTAGTTCCGATCATTCTTGGACAACAGTCCTCTCCCTATATATATTTTTTTGTTTTATTGCTGGTTTATTATATTGTACAGACTGTAAAATGTAATATTATTTTGTACAACTTTATTGAAGAAAAATACTTGTAGAAGATCTTTGTGCCTTGATTATGGCTGTACCTGTAAAATGAGCTAAGATGTAAGTATGTTTTTGATTGCGCTGTACAGCTTGATGTCAACCTTACCTGCAGCAGTGACTGGAGGTAAGAACTTTATCTGTAGAGTTTAGGGGTTTTTTTCTGGTTTATATAAAAATGCTCTTTAGTATAAAAATTATAAATTATGCAAATTAACCACTTACCTTTCCGTAAGGTATTACAGTCACCGGATGTTGCAGCAAACATGCCTTTCTCTTTTGAAGTCTCAGCTTTAAAACATTGGAATTCATTCAAGTGTCCAAATTGCAACCTGGTGTTGTTTTAATGGGAACCAAGGATTTAGGTTTTGGTTTTTTTGTCCTTTATATTTAGAAACTATGTTTGGTAATTCTTTGGTCATTCATAGAACTTCACAATTGCACAGACCGATTGTGAATGTGTAAAGCACCATTATATAGAGCTCTTCAATCTTTGTACCAACAGCGGCTTTCATTGTGCAAGTAAATAGCAAGAAAGAAGATAAGAAAAAAAAAAAAGGTGTATAAACCCTTGTGTCTGGCCTAAGAGAATTACAAGATGACATTTTTATTTCTCTTTTAATAAAGAGACACATTAGAAAATTGTTTTATTTTAAATATTGTAGAATCAAAATGTGTGAATATTTCTCAAACTTGAATAATTTATGCAAATGACATTCTCAAAACAAGTTGTGGTACAGTACAATATATAAAAAGCAAGAATTGCTGTAGCAATAAGGCATGTCCTTTTTAGTAACTATAACACTGCTTTATATTTTATACATAGGTGTTTTATGTCTGTGACTATATACTTTTCCTGTGTCCAAGATAAACTGTACAAATGTCTAAAATTACAGTTGCAATAACAGAAACCTAGAGAAGTGTTAGACTACATTACTTTATAGAGTGTTTTACCACACTTTGGACCATTCCCCCCACTCCATTTTACATTTAGGGAGAGATTAAGAGCTAACACTGTCCCCACACTGTCATACAAATGAGCAGGGGTTATTAACTTTTTACTGTAATTATCGTTATTAGTTATAAACCCCAATCAGGTCTCTTTTTAAATTCAGACTACAGACCAATTGAAAACTTGTTTCTAGTTGAATATAAAACAGTGGCATTTTAGATACTATAATATGACCATTTCTTCTTCCCAGAAATGTATATGTTCAATTTAGTCATATTTCCCAAAAAGTGAAAGGCTGGGTGGAATAAGCTAATAATAAACAAAATTCCCAAAATTCTCTCACTTCTTTGCCATGCCAAAGAAAGTAACACAGCGAATAACAAAAGATAGTCTCTTTTTCAAAACTTAGCCCCAGCCCAGGAGTTCAGGTTAGAGCTCCCAGCCTCTGCAGGAACATCAGCAGGGAAACTGGTGGTGTGAAATAGTCCCTCTGTTTTTTCCAGGGTGGGTGGGGAGTAGCAATAGGTTTGTCCCACCTTCCCTCACACAGTGAAGATGCTGAGCTTAGATTTTTATCTTCTGCATGCTGCCCCCTGGGCTGGGGCCTGTGGCACAGCTGGTGGCCTCAGCCTCCCCACGAGGGAGGGAGCTCGTGCAGTTCAAACCGTGACCCCACAACGAAGCCGACAGAGCTGGACACCCTGCAGCAATCTAAACACACCCCCTATCCCTGTCTGTCCACAGACTGAGGGCCAAGGCATAGGATGATGTTACTGCAGCTGTATTTGACCTTCCTTCTTGCAGGAGATCGGCAACTGGAGGGCCCCTCACCACACAGATCTCTGGGATGCAATAGGGCCCTCTTTTTTTAAGCTCATCATAGCACATCTTTTTGAAAATAGCAGCTTGAGGTGTCACCCTAATTTTTTTTAAGCAGGTTTCAAGTGTGTATCGGCAAACTGGATCCACAAGCTTCTTGCCTTTGTTGTCTGGTAGATGATAACTGCAAATTGAAGTCAGCTAACAATTTACTGTGTCAGGAACCAGAAGATCTCTTGTCCCAAACCACAGTCCCTTACATATGATACCCTAAAAAGGTTACAGAAGTCCACATCTCTCAGTGCTGATGCATCTAGTTTCTGCCTGACCCTAAAACACAAGCATGACATTAGAAGGGCCATGCAGCAATAAAACAGAGAAACGTTTCCAGTTTGCAGGATTCAGCCTCCACCAGGGTAAGACACTAGTGCAGACAAGTGATGAGGCTATAGGATTTACATAATGTACAGTTACACTTTTAATATACATATTTGATACAAAAATTATAGCAGGAAAAGGACTCATTTGATTGTCGAATACAGTATTTTTGTACAGCATGAAACGTTCATTTCAGTTAATTATTTATCCTGTAGTAGTCATATCAGCTGTATAGGACTTCTATGGTATGTGTAAATGCAACCTGCCTTCAGACTAGCAATCAAATTAGGTCATTTGCTGGCATGAATATAGTCTGATGTTTGACTGTTCTCAGCTTTGGTATTTCAGTGACTGAATGCAGATGTCTGGCTCTTCATACTGCTTTATGCTTACTGATTAAACGCTGAGCAAAATAAAATGGTGGAGTGAGAAGCTGAACATGAGCTAGTATCAGGATCACAAGCAGAGCACCTGCTGCACAGTATATAGTAAAGACTCTGCTCTCATACGGAAGGAAGCATTTTTGGAGGGAGAAGTCAGTTGGTGTTATGCTGCCCTGGAAAAGAAATGAAGACTGTCACTTTGCTGTGTTACAGTGGGTTCTGAATCAGGAGTAAACACCACGGCTGTCACATCTCCAATTTCTAAATCCTGTGTTGGGTGGCAAGGGTTGGGGCCAGTTTCCTAGTACCAGTGCCTTCTCCAGGGGGCTGAAGAGTCCATACCTTGTGGTGCTGGGCACTAACTGGAATAGTCACCAGGCCAACATTAGCCCAGAGGCCAATCTTTCCATCTAGCGTAGAGAGCTGGGCTCTTCATCTGATTTGCCTTCAAGAGAAGCCTAACTTTAGCTGCTGTAAACCCACCTGGAAGGAGCCTTTCCAGAAGGAGCCTTTCCAGGCTAAAGTTTGGTTTCATGAATGTGCCACTTCCTCCCCCCAAGCCCTCCTCCTACCCAGTACATGCTGCAAAAAACATGTTGGCTAATCCAAATTATGAGCATGAACTTCAACAACAAAGAACGTCATTGGGTTTTGGCTTGACTTTGCAGTTCAAATTAAAGTTTACAATGGACTGAGGCTGAGAAGTTAAAACAGTAGTGAAGATGATGCAACTTTAATTAGCCACCCTATTGTTTTGCAGTGAAGATGCACTGTCTGGCGTGTGCAGAGAACGTGTGTAGTTTGAAGGCAGCTACTCTCAGGAATATGGAATAAACAGAACTACTTTCAACAACAAATATTAACAGTTGCATAAAATGAATTTAAAAGTTTGGGGTTGTCTGTGTATTAAGCAGCCTAAACTCAACACCAGTTAAAAAATACATAAAAGATTTCCCCTCCCAAGTCACAGACTACTCTGTAAACAGAATGTAGGTTTTGCTTCTTACTCCAAGTTTCTAGGAGTTCTGTTTTGTTTTTGAACTGGGGAACTAATAGATTTACCTCTAAGGATATACTGAGCACTGGAACTGCCTGCGCAAGCGTAACCAACACACTGTATAAATGTGACTTGGCCATGAGGAGGCAGATGGTGGGCATGTCACAAACGCTGTCACTGCGGGAAGCGGGTCATGCACAAGTCTGAAAACCATCATCACCGTGCAAAAGAGTCTGAGGTGGATACAGTCTTGTTTTCATAGTTGGTAAACCAACCAAGCCAACCTGGTCTTTCTACTGTTCAGTGCACAATACTGATTATTTTTACAAGTCAATAGTTTACAATGCACCCTCTTTATAAGAAAATGTTAGATGCTTGTACCCAGATACTAATTAGGTCTTCAACAGCATTGCTTTGTACCACACAGAACATGTGGCTCCCACAGATGTACTTTATAAAGTGGATGCAGTGTACTGAGTGGGTTGGGTGGGTAGGCAATTTTTTTTTTTTTAATTTTTCGTTTTTACAGGTAGAATCAGTTTTAAAATATAGCTGACTGCCATGTTGATTTATTTATGAAAGTTATCTGACAAAAATAAAAAAAAAAATTAAAACTTACCATGATGAAACTAGGATTGTTTCTATTCCTCCAACTGAATGACGGGACGCTGATTTCTGGAATTTTCCCCGCATGCAGCACTTCACAAGCACTATGTGTGTGCCCACTGAGAATCAAACGGGGCTGAAACCACCATATCAGCTACAACACAAAATGGTAAAGCACAAAAAGTAAGTCACAGCTAAAAAGAAAGTGAACTTAACCTCCCCCCACCCCTTTTTTTTTTTCTTCAAACAGAGTGAAATTATGGCAATTCTAATAGTCTTACAAAGTGTTTTGTGTAAAGTTCTCTTTTCCAGTAAGAAACATGTTAGTATTGCAATAGTAATCACACCCATTCAGCCCTGATCCCAAATACTGGCCTTTTTGGGTTTTTGGCCATACAGATCAGAAGAACAAAGGCAACAACATGCTGATGCTGTCACAAATAGAAAAATTTTGGTTTTAGTAAAGCAGTGCGATTTTCTTGTCTCAGGGAGAATTTTGTACTGAAAATCTGAAGTGATTGCAGAAGGGAAAACTACTGACCATGAGGTTTTTAGGGAATGCTTTATCTTAACATTTTCTTGTAGTTACTAATTCAGCAGAAACAGTGCTTTCAAAGTGTTGGAAAATTGTGGCTTTTCACCAGGTTTGTCACAGTACAGAAAGTAAAAAATGGTAGAGTGGAGGTAACAGCACCACAGCAGATTTTAGAGTGAGGCAACTTCAGACCTATGCCTGGGAAACCCAGTAGGATCAAGCCATGATTATGATGCTCCTCAGAGGAGCAGCTCTAAAAAGCAGCCTTTCACAGGCCTCATTAGAGCAGGAGCAGCTGTGGTCAGTTTGTCCCAGCTATCAGCCTTACCAAAATATTTCAATCTGTTTCTAGCTAAACCCGTGTCCCCCTCTCACTCACCCACCCATACTTGAGTTTCCAATAAGTCAAACCTTTTGTGATGCCTCTTTAGACAGTACATCATACTTTTCCTTAAAGGGGATGTTCTTCTCCTCTGGAGGAGCGGAATCTTCCCCACTGCATTCAGCATCACTTTTCCGATAGAGAGGGTAATGCTGGGAGTAATGAAAAGACAGGATCGGTTGTTAATGATCCAGCCTTTCTGGAACAGCAATAAACACACAAAACCCCCATGTCGACATGTTGCCTCACCCCACCTCTAACACACCTGTAAAAGGATGGGTTCTGAAGCTGGAGGTTTTTCCACATCACTGCATCTTTTGTTGGAATGATTCTGTTTCTGTGAATAAAATGAATCCATAGAACAAGTGAAGTAATTAAGCAATAGCTACATTTTGAAGGGTTGGGGCAGGGAGGTTGGTTGGCTTGCTTTTTTTTTTGGAAAGCAGTCTCAGCTAAGAGTACAATGTTTAAATACTCTCCACTGTATGAACTTCTGAGAGTCTCTGCTATGGACTGATGTAATTCCCCATTCTGTATGTGCTGTAAGTACAGCTATGCTCTTTCCAAAGGCAGAAAGCAACAGCAGGATCTCACTGACAAACAAGGCACAAGAGTTTGAGGGCAGCCCAAGAGAGGCAGTCTGGCAGTTTTTCCACAGGGACCCGATTTCCTGATTGACTGCCAGCCCTGTCAGTCATGCTGCCCACTACGCACCCAGCTGGCCTATGAAAAGGGGAAGAGGAATGAAATAAAAGAAGCAATTGGATTTCATGAAAAAAATAATACAAACATTACTAGGCTATCGAGACGGGACTGCAATACAATCAGGAAACTAAAAGAATAGGCTAGCTTGAAGGCTATAAAATGGAATAATATGGATGAATATAAATGCAGGATTATGTATCCTAAATCAAAGAGAGGATTACGGGACTTCTGCCTTTCTATGGAACACAGGAAATGACACCCTCTGTTCACAACACTGACAAGGAAATTAACTGGTTTAGTGCAAGGCAACACAGTTAAAAGTTAAGTAAAAATGGTAAGAGGGAAATGAGGATGAGAAAGATTTGCTAACAGTTGCAAAATGAATTGGAAGCAGATTTATTTTTTTCAGGAGAGTTTTTGTTCTGTCCTAACTATTGCTACGGTATCAGCAGTCCTGCCGTGGCAACTGTGTAGCAGCACTGTCCCCTTGCTGGCTGTAATCAGATGTTTGATGAACTCTTACCTGCAGGGAGCAATTCAGTCTGTGAGAAAGCGCCACAAGCTTTGCCTCCGAGGCACGGCACACAGCACAGCCATCACCCTCCATGGCTATACTGTTCACTAGGACAAAGCTGGAAGATACCAGAGGGTGGGTCAGGAGAACTGGGGAGGACAGGAGAGCATTTGTTGTTCATGCACACACGCGGGATAAACTTTATTTTATAAAATGCAAGTGTTTGGAAGTTGGACACAGCTCAACAAAACAGCAGGATGTAACAGCTTCTGGAATCTTGTGCCATTAGTCCTTCTCTGAGTGTCGGTACTGTAGCCATTTCTCTGCCTGGTGGGCTGCTTTATAATCAGTTGCTAATCAGGTGGCACAATACATATTTATATATTTATGTATTTATATATATTTACATGTCAAGATTATTTTTTATATTTTAATGAATACTTAATTGTATTCGAGTGGAATGTTGGAAGGTCATCACTAAGCTGAATTCTAAGGGAAAGGAGAACTCTCTTCTCTCCCCAGCACTCTTTAGACCTTGGAGACAGAATTTTAGACATTGGATTTCTTCAGAACCACTGAAAAGCAAACCGGCACTGCACGTGGCTGGCTACCCTGAACAAACAGAGTTTCATAGTTTGCGGTCTCTCACACAGAAAATGGGATTTAATTTGTACTAGAAGGTTTCCTTGTAGATTTCAAATCACCTTTGAACTTCTGCTTCAAGATTCATACCCATTTAGTCACACACTCAGGACCTGAGATGCACTCCCAGTTCAATTCAGTATGTTCTACAGACACAAATGAGGTGAATGCCTTTGCTGAAAAGATACTAGTCAATACTAAAAAATGTTTACTTCTCTTTTAGCAAATTAAGCTGCTTTTTTACCACAGATCTGTTGTAAAACAGTTTATCTGGGAACTTTTCATTAATAATGCAGCTCATTTCCAGTTAATGAACCTGATACCGCATATACAATCTGCAACTGTATACAAGATTTCTGCTGTGCCATTTTACCAAAGGGGACATGGAGATATTCCTTAACAATTCTTCTTAAAACAGTTGAAATACGTATCTGGAGGACCTTACATCTGCATGATAAACAGCTTCATACAGAGCATTCATGAAACTCACAGATCTTCCTAAAATAGACACAACCATTTCTAGACCCTTTCAGAATATTTTTAACATTTGCCTAATTAGGAAACGGGTATAAACTTACAGGTTTTGAATGTCACATTGACACGAGTGATCACAACCCAATGGCACACATACCTAATGCAGAGTGGCAATGGACCTTCCCTTCATATATCTGAGCTCTAAAGACAAACACCTTTCCTCCAACCCACTACTGCTTTCCCTCATTGGGTTCCTGTGTGGTATCTAAAGGTAACAGGACACACAGCAAACAACTGCAGCCATGGACACACAGCTATGAGAACAAACTCTGTAGCAAGGTCTACTGCAAGCCAGAATCAGCTTGTGCATTATTACCCCACCCTGTGGAAAACCATGGAAAAGCAACTACTATGTTCCCAAATTCCTCAAACGAGTTCAGTTCTGCAGACTAAAGAAGTTATTAAAATTAATTAAACTCTTAATTTGTAAACACAGAAGGGGTTGGTTTGTGTTTCTTTATTAATCCTTTTGTTGTGTTTATATCCATGGCTCATTACCAGCTGCAAGGAAGTATAAAGGCAAACCAGAGAAATGGGTTCTGACTCCACAGTACATTTCCATTTAAAAGGAAATGGTTACAATTTACCCAGCTCAAAGTACAGCTCCAGTCCACATCAAACTAGGGGTTTGCACAAAGTGTTTCAGGTTTAACATATTGTAAGATAGATGATTAAAAATAAAAAGGCTCTAAGTTAAGCATTCCCATACTATTTCGTTAGAAATTCCACCTCTGGTTTTCATCACTGGTCTGCCAGCTCAGTAATCACTGCTCTGAACATTGGAAAAAAATTTAAATATACTCACTTTACTCCTTTCCGAGTTATAAGCTTTCCTGAAGTCCAGTTGAAAACCTTTTCAAATCGATTTACCTTGTAAGTAGTCATTCTGTGTCACAGAGCAAAAATACAACTGAGGTAAGAAATTGCCATTGGAACTCATCCGACACAGTTGCTTTACAGGCTGTTTGCCATTCATGCATCTTGCTGCTCTGTTATCCAGCTCACACATTCATTCAGCAAACTCACAGGGGTGCTGACAGCCCTTGTGTCCTCTCTCCCAGGCCTATCAGTGCAAGGACAGCAGAATGAGGGCACTTACACCCTCCTATGCCGAGATAACAGGAAAGGAAACAGCTCAGACCAAGCACTTTCTGACACGGAGGCCCAACACAAGGAAAAGCAACTTCAAGGATTCCATGCCAACACAGAAAAATCAGCTCTGAACAACTTCTCATATGGTCAGAGAAGCATAAAAGTAGCCTGAAACCTGTTTTGTGCACAGGGGGATGTCTTTTAAGGTCTTACCCTAAATTACAGTCCTTTCTAATTTGATTATGATCAAAAACTTTCCATATAACCACAAAAAGGTCACTCAGACACAAAGCCAATTGCTGTATCCATGCTGACAATCATTCTTGGCACATGTGTACACCTTTCACTAACTAGACTTACTCATAATGAAATCCAATGTCATGATTCCCAACAATGACCACTAGCTCAGTAGAAACTGGGTACGAGAACATTTTCCGAAATCTCCTGACATCATCTGCCCATGCCTGCATGAAAAAAACAAAGGAGAAATTAATGCTGTTCCACAGTATCAAAGGCGACCACGAGTATTGCAGTGGGTTTGCACGGCAAGGTTTTGTTACTGGGGGGGTTACACGGGTGGCTTCTCTGGGAAGCTGCCAGGAGCTTTCCCCATGTCTGACAGAGCCGGTGCCAGCCAGCTCCAGGGCAGACCCACCAGGGGCCAAGGCTGAGCCCATCGGTGACAGTGGTAACACCTCTGGGATAACAGAGTTGGGGAGGTGGGAAAAAAGACAAACTGCAATTGCAGCCAGAGAGAGAAGTGAGAACATTTGAACACAACAGCCCTGCAGACACCAAGGTCTGTGAAGAAGGAGAGGCAGGAGGTGCTCCAGGCAATTCCCCTGCAGCCCGTGATGAAGACCACGGTGAGGCAGCTGTGCCCCTGCAGCCCATGGAGGTCCACAGGGGAGCAGAGATCCACCTGCAGCCCATGGAGGACCCCAGCCTGGATGCCCAAAGGAGGCAGTGACCCCATGAGAAGCCCACACTGGGGCAGGGTCCTGGCAGGACCTGTGGCAAGAGGAGCCACATGGGAACAGGTTTGCTGGCAGGACTTGTGACTCTGCAGGGGATCCACACTGGAGCAACCTGCTCCTGAAGAACTGCAGCCTCTAGAAGGGCCTCACACAGCAGAAGTTAGTGGAGCACTGTCTCCCACAAGAGAGACACCTCACTGAACAGGGGAAGAGCATGAGGAGTCCTCCTCCTGAGGAGGAAGGAGCAGCAGAGACAGCATGTGATGAACTGACTGCAACGCCCATTCCCCATCCCCCTGCACTGCTGGGTGGATGAGGTAGAGAATTGGTAATGTCACTGAGCCCAGAAAGAAGGAAGGGATGGAGGGAAAGTGTTTTAAGATTTGGTTTTATTTTCTCAANCCACAGGGGAGCAGAGATCCACCTGCAGCCCATGGAGGACCCCAGCCTGGATGCCCAAAGGAGGCAGTGACCCCATGAGAAGCCCACACTGGGGCAGGGTCCTGGCAGGACCTGTGGCAAGAGGAGCCACATGGGAACAGGTTTGCTGGCAGGACTTGTGACTCTGCAGGGGATCCACACTGGAGCAACCTGCTCCTGAAGAACTGCAGCCTCTAGAAGGGCCTCACACAGCAGAAGTTAGTGGAGCACTGTCTCCCACAAGAGAAACACCTCACTGAACAGGGGAAGAGCATGAGGAGTCCTCCTCCTGAGGAGGAAGGAGCAGCAGAGACAGCATGTGATGAACTGACTGCAACCCCCATTCCCCATCCCCCTGCACTGCTGGGTGGATGAGGTAGAGAATTGGTAATGTCACTGAGCCCAGAAAGAAGGAAGGGATGGAGGGAAAGTGTTTTAAGATTTGGTTTTATTTTCTCAATACCCTATTCTGACTTCATTGGCAATAAAGTAAATTAATTTTCCCCATGTCTGTTTTGCCTGTGAGGGGAGTTGCTGAGTGATTTCTCCCTGTCCTCATCTCAACCCATAAGTCTTTCTTTTCTTTTCTCTCCCCTGTCCAGCTGAGAAAGGGAGTGATAGGGCAGCTTTGGTGGACACCTGGCATCCAGCCAGGGTCAGCCCATCACAAGAATATAATACAGAAGCACACACTAAGGTGTTTACATTTTGCAAGTTTTATATGACGGGCAGAATTGTCAAGATACTACCAAAAATGAAGAAGAATCACAACATTTCAACTGATATCTAAAAGCCTAGAAACTCCTACCAACAGGACAACTGTAGCAGTATTAAACAAAGCTTTGCATACCTAGTCTGCTTTCTTCTGTCATCCATTTCCTTCAAGAAATCCTCATTTTTTGAAATACAGAGCTGATGATGTCATACCTGAGGTGAGCTCCATTTTCCTTCATCAAAGACATCTCCCAGAATAAAAACAATATCTGGCTGCAGTAACCATAAGGCAGTTTGGAAAGATCTCTCCATTTGCCATTCCCTGAAAGGAAAATCAGAGCCAGTCATCACTGCCTAACCTCTGGATTCTCAGCTTTGAATACACAGACAGCCTGGCAATGGGAATGGGGAAATGGCTTCCACACACTGAAATATGAAAATATAATATGAAATTCAAATTAAATACTGAAAATCAGGTTTAAGTACAGTAGGTGCATCCCACCTGGTGAGTAATTCCACCACAATACAATCAGGACCAACACATATAAGAAGTAATACTGGCTTGTTCATTTTTTCATTACAATTCCATTAAACAGCAATTAATTAGAACAGTGAATCACTGTCTCATTAACTGCTACTAAAAACACTAAAGCCAGGATAGAGGTTATTAAAAAAAATTAATAATTACCTTCTTAGCTTATCGAACCAATGTCCCTTGATTTCACCAAGCAGGTGAGTATCAGCTAAAATTATGGCCTTTAGGACTGAAGCTGAAGTCTCTTTTTCACCCATATGAGCTGCACCTTTCACTTCTGGCCATCGGCATTGAGCGATTACCACATAATAAATTAAAAATTCACAAAATATTAACACTGAGCTGACAAAGCATACAAGTTTCAGCAGAAAACAGAGCCTCTTCTTCGGAGGAAGATTCTTCACAGTGTTTGAGCTAGAACTCAGCATTGCAGTACCAGCATAAGACTCAGTGGCTCAGATCTCTCTTGGGTGAAAACAGCTAGGACTAGTCAGAGGATCATGTTGCGCTTTTTATCAGCACACAATCCCTGTGGAGAAAATACAAAGTAAAATACTCATTAAGTCAGCATTCCCTGTGAAAAGCTACCACACAAGGCCTACAATGTTAGCTTCTTGTCACCCTGGAAGATTTGGGAATGTGTAAGTCACCTAAAAAGCAAAGTCTGTCTTCTCCTTCAGGTACACAGACAGCCATGCCACTGAGCACAGAACTGCACTCTCTCCCACCAGGACCAAGGAAGCCAGGTTAAAGCCAGCCAGGATCTTGGTGCATGATGCTTTTTTTTAGAACTATACAGTGAAAACTACTATGAGTAGGGGTCTAAGACAGAGCTTAGCTTGAACAGCATCAGGAACAACAACAAAAAAATCCATTAGTATCCATATAGACTCATTTAGGTTGGAAAAGAACTCTAAAATTGAGTTCAACTTTTAACCCAGCAGCCTGTTTCAACGCCTGACAATCCTTTCAGTGAAGAAATTGTTCCTAAGGGCCAATCTGAACCTCCACTGGCCCAACCTGAGGCTACTTCCTCTTGTCCCGTCACTTGTTATTTGGGAGAAGAGACTGATATCCACCTGGCTACAACCTTCTTTCATGTAGTTACAGAGAGCAATAAGGTCTCTCCTCAGCTTACTTTTTTGCAGGCTGAACAACTCCCAGGGGACACCTTCTGGCACAAGTACATAACATGACTACACAAATCAATTCTATTACCACTTTTAATATGTCTCGTTGTAACAATCTTCAACAATCAAAGCAATTTAGTATCCCAGAACAAGTTTACAGGAGTTTTCCAGGAACACAGGCACAGATACATGGCTAGTTAACTAATGCTGCCTTGTTTCTAGCAAGAGGAAAATGAGAAAAACCTAAGCCTCAGAAACAGAAACTGTACTACAGTTAAAGAGAAATATATGTCAATGAGCCTAAATTGGTAAGGTAACTGTATGCACTGCTTTCTTGAGCCTCGGATGGCTTGTAACCCAACCAGGGAACTAAACCAAACCCTTCTGAAACTAAAGGCTAATCCAAAACAAATGCCTTCACTCCAGTAAGCCATAACTGTAACAGGGCTCATTGATTGTTTCACTTGTCTACAAGCATTTAAATGGAACTCGTTATTCCTGGTGTATGGAGGAAATGCCCACTTTCACCATTCTGTTTCTTCTACAGTCCTTGGCAGAAACACTTTTTCAATGGAAGTGCCCACAAGAAACAAGTATCCCACCACAGAGATACAGCCTTTACTTTCAGTAAAGTCACTCAGCTTCCACATGAAGGCTCTTGGGGTCTCAGTCTGAAGGCCACTGGGTGTCTGAAAGCCCCACTCTTTAAAGGTAAGCAGTGTAGCATGGTCACAGTAAAAGAGACTTCAGAAGAACTGTAAAGATGTTACTTCACATGCTCATGAACAAACTTCTAGAGAAATCCACAAAGTCTTGTCCCTCACCCAAGTATGGAATTGCAATTTTGCTTTCTACAATAGAAAAATCCTAACAAGAGGACTAATATACAGGATGACAGAAATTACTGAACACACTACTCAGTGATTAGCAGCCCACGTGCATTTGAATGGACTGACTCTGATTAAAACTGTGAATATTCAGTACCTTTGAATATTTAGACCTGAAATATTAGAAACATTAGGACAAAATTACAGAGCCACACAGAATTAGTGGATCTTTCTAAATTCCTGGCCTCAGCTATGTGCAGAATACAGAACAAAGTTAAATTCTTCACTGTCCTATGCACTAGCCCATTTCATTTATGTCTCGTGGAAACTGAAAACTGGCGTATGATTATTAGATTATTTTTCCAACCAAAATCTCTATTTTCAAACACACGCTTGCCATATCAGCACTAGAAAGTACTTATTCGAGACAAAGAGCCATTACTCTGCATCATGAAACATTTCTAATATGCATTATCAACATTAGCATGACTAATACTTAATTGCATGCAATTCAGTTCTATCTAAACTTGGTTTAGCTGGAGGAAGCCACTGGTCAGATGCCACAATTTCATACTATGGTGGAACTACACAAAAAGGCTGATTAACTTCTTTAACATTCATCTCATCTGCACTTTAACTAGAAATCAAGCTCAACAAGACCTTCTTTGTACATCTCACAACAAGACAAGATTAAAGGAGAAGTGTCTGTTAACTGACGCAGCAACAAGGACAAGACAGGTAAATTCTTAACTGAACACACAAATTTATATGGCTTTATCCTGCACAAACTGCACCTACCCCAGAATTTGGAAGCAGAATTTGATAGTCCTAGACAAGTCTCCTCTTGCAACAAAAATTGTATTAAAATAGCATTGAGCATGTCCCAAAAAAAAAAAA
>VXBX01008415.1:334243-345121 GCA_013400415.1 Scytalopus superciliaris | reverse complement strand
AAAAAAAAAAAAGAAAAATCAAGGAACATTTTCAGATCAGGTATTAAGCAGGCTGATTACATTTCAGATTAAAATTCTCTCCCAAAAGCTTTACTACATTTATCTTAAACCATACAAACACATAAAGGAAAACAGCAGGAAAAACAATAGGCTTCAAATTTCATGAAACTTTGACTAAAACAAGGCTTCTTTAACACGGATAGTAAAGGTTTCTAATGGAAGCTCATAATTCATTAAGGAATGCAGGGAACTGGTTTCGTATTTAAAAGCAACCACAAAGGGACTAAACATTGGAGTTTTCAGTTCCAGTGCCAAGCTACAAACACCAGCTCCATAACTAAGGTCGAGTTTATGATGTTTTAGCAGAGCCAGAAGACTAAACTACAGCCACACCAGCAGAGCCTCTTGTGTGCACACCAGCAGTGTGCAGTCACGCATGTGTAATATGTAATAGCACATATAATACTTATACCAATAGCTGAGGCAATACGTAGCTATATATAGTTGGATATACACTAGATCTAGCCATAACGTATATACACACTACACATACGGCATATACGTACATCTATATTTATATAGCGTATGTACAGTACTTATATAATGTGTGTATATAGATATAGTACACACGTGTATATATCTCTATGGATACGTTTATGAGTGCATATATACATATGTACTGCACATCTCTATACACACATGTATATAGCCCTATGGCCGTAAAAGCGATGCTCTGGGCCGGGGGCAGGGCCAGGGGCGGAGGCAGAGCCAAGGGCAGGGGCAGGGGCAGGCAGCCCGGCCCCGGCCCCGGCCCCAGCGCCAGCCCTGCCCGCAAGGCGAGCGCCGGGGCTCCCGGTGCTCCCGGGATCCGCACTCACTTGGAGGCACCTGTGCACGGCGGGCAGGGCCATGGGAAGCGCCGGGAAGGCCGGGATGGGCCGCCCGGATAAGCTCGGAGCGGGGCACGTCATAGCCCAGCGACTGCCGAGGGCTGCGGGACCGCCCCGCGCCAGCCCCGTGTGCTGCGGGAGCGCTTTGGCTCCCGGGGCAGAGCCAGCCCGCCCGGCCGGCACCGGGATCGCATCCCGCCGGGATGCGTGCTCCGGGAGCAGCGGTACCCGCGGCCGTGCCCCCTCCGCCTCCGGAGCCGCCGAGGAAACACCCCGGGCTCAGCCTGTCGCTGTCACGCTGTCATGAGTTCTACCAGCGGCTTCGCTCGGCGGCATTCTTGGGCCGTCCCGCGCACGGCCGGGAGCTGGATCCCATGATCCTGATGTGTCCCCTCCAGCTCAGCATATTCCGTATTGTGTGGCTGACAGGTACCGACCGAGCGGGTGGGATTGAGGCCACAGCCGCGCACGGACCTGCACATCTGTACCCCAACACACACCGAGCAATGCGCCGCTGCAAAAGCAGGCTCTGCATCGCCCGCCCCATCACAGCAGGGGCGTGTTCGGTACCACCCACCGAGCGGGAGATAACGGGGTGCCGGGTCATGCTGATGCCCAGCGACGGAGGGGTCTGTGCACTGGCTACTGCTACAGTTTGCCGGGCTTTGCCTTTGCCTATAAATACCTAAAGAGGAGGTGCCAAGAGGATGGAGCTCGGCTCTTCTCGGTGGTACGAAGCAAGATAACACGAGGCAAGGGGCAGAAACTGATGCACCCGAAGTTCCACATGAACATGAGGAAGAACTTCTTTACTGTGTGAGTGACCGAGCACTGGAACAGAGCCCAGAGAAGCTGTGGAGTCTCCCTCACTGGAGATACTCAGGAACAGTCTCGACACAATCTTGTGCAATGTGCTCTGGGATGACCCAGCTTGAGCAGGAAGATGACCCACTGTGGTCCCTTTCAACCTGACCTATTCTGTGATTTGATTTTTGTATTTTGCTGGCATTTTTGACAGACCAGGTTAGAGGGCAAACAGGCAGGACAAAAGCATTCCCCCTCATGATGGACTAGACCTTACAGACCCATACCAACATTAGGCACTCCCCAGCCACAAGAAGATCACCCTTTGCAGTAAGATTGACCCAAAGCAGTGATTATTGCCTGCTGGTCTCTAGCTTTTGTTACTGGGAGTTTAAAACATTTCCTGATCCTCTCTCATTTGCTAGGTCTCAAATCTAAGTTTTCTTTTGTCCTCTGTATCTCCTGTCTTTGTACAAAATGTCTTTGTACAAAATATTGCTTCTCTCATTTCTTAGAGCGCATGATGATTCCATCTTTTTTTCTTTTCTTGGTGTAAAATGTTGCCAGGTGCCACCGCCCCTTCATCTTGACCATGCCGCCCACCTGACCACAGAGCCTGGCAAATCTTGCGAAGAACTACTCAAAGATTCATAAAGATCATCTAGTCATAACCCCTCCTGCCATGGGCAGAGACACCTCCCACTAGACCTGGTCGCTCCAGGTCTTATCCAACCTGGCCTTGATCACTGCCAGGGTTGGGGCATGCATGACTTCTCTGGGCAACCTGTTCCAGTGCCTCACCACCCTCACAGTAATGAATTTCATCCACACACATAATATAATTTCCACTCTTTCACTTTGTACTCATTACTTCTTGTTCTATCACTACAGTTCCTGATGAAGAGTCCCTCCCTGGCTTACCTGTAGGCCCCCTTCAGACACTGGAAGGTTGCTAGGAGGTCTCCATGCAACTTTCTCTTCTTCAGGTTGAACAGCCCCAACTTGCCCAGCCTGTCATGCCTGGGAAGAGCACAGGGAGGTGACAGCAGCTCCACACTGCCTACTTGTGAGTCTGCAATTTACCAAAAACATGGCACAGGACAGGTCATGTTAGGCTGCAAGTGGGAACTGTGACTGTAATCAGATTAAGGGAGATGGCACACAGCTATGGCTCCAGGGCACAACCCCAGCATTTCTCCACTCTCAACCTGGTCACCCATCTGTTCAACTTCTTGAACTTTGCACAGGGGTCACAATGAAAAGTAAAAGCCTTGTCTATATTCAGCTCAGCCTGAACTGTGCTGATCCAAGCTCTGAGGCTGTCAACAACCTGAGAGCACCTGTAAGGGAAGGACGTGCCCATGGTGTTAACTGCTGCCAGAAATCCTGTTTGTGAAGATTTCTGAGTTGGTTCCACAGCTGCAGAAGTAGCCACTCAAAATTGCTATTTCTTGGGTCCCATGATGAGTCACCTTGTCCCCCAATAGCCTGGCATTAAAGTTGCTACTACAATCAGCAACTAACATTGAAAGAATTAGCAACTGACAGTTCATACTATGGAAACCAGGAGATCACTTCTTGATAAAAACACAGCTGAATGAAACTGGCTACAGTAGCAGTAAGAAAAAATAAAACTGGGAAGGATAGTACCACTTAGCAGTTTCAGTGGTGCTGCAGAGGAAGGGAAGTCCCATTTTCAGATGGAGTAGCAATACCCTGAGATGCAATCACTCAGTTCTATTCTGGTTTATCCAGCACAAACAAGATCTCAGGTGAGGTCCTGAGGAGTCTATAAAACACAAGTAAAAATTACAGTACAAAATACAGCATATCAGGAGGGGTTGAAATTAGAATAATTTTAACTGACTTTGGTTACTGTAAAGTTTACCATGTCCTGTAGAGGAGAATGACCAGAAATAAAGCTACTGTCCAGCAAAGATTACTTCAATTGGATGAGAGGGGAAATTTTCTTAATAGAAAAAATACACATACTTCTCCCTCACTAGAGATTTTAATAAACACATCAGAGAATGATCAGGCATTACTTTGAATACAGGTATACCAATATTCACAGCATAGTGGCATACAGCAAGTAGACAAAAAAGATCATATTAAAGTCACTTTTAGGCCAACATTTGAATGATTCTATGTAATTAATGTAGAACCAAATGCATTCTTGATATAATAGTGATTCTGATCCTTTGCAAAAATTTGTAAAATGATTACTTCAAAAATAATTTTTCCAGTGACAAAGGCAAGCTGTTTTGTAAGACAGTGTGGTGGAGAATGATCAGCACAGTGGAATCCAGCACACCCTACATACCAGTGTCTCACTGTAGACAGTAAAATTAGGATAACAGTTTTTATCTCAATATTGAGAATGTCAGTAGTCATAAGTGCTTTATACCATACAAGGCAAGACCACTTGAATATCAAGGAATAGTATTGTACAAAGTATGTCCAAGGCTTTCTAGGACTTACATTCCTATGATGCACAAGTGTTTGGTTTTGATTTGTGGTTGGCTGTCAATTTTTAATACTATGGGTGTAGCAGTAAAACAAAAAGCCCAGATAGATTAATTTAGGCTTCTGCAGAAACTACAGAGGGCACTCAGAGAACAACATAGACGGGTCAGAAGCAGCAGAGAAAACACACTCACGGTATGTCTTGGGTCATTTGAAAGGCTGAGGGAGTTGGGCCTGTTCAGCCTCGAGAAGAGATGACAGAGAGGGGACCACATTAATGTGTACAGATATCTAAAGGCAGGGTGCCAAGGGGATGGAGCTGGGCTCTTCTCTGTGGAGCCAAGCAACAGGACAAGAGGCAACAGGCAGAAACTGATGTATAGGAAGTTCCACATGAAAATGAGGAATAACTTCTTTGCTGTGCAAGTGACCTCACACTGAGACATATTGCCCCGAGAGGTTGTGGAGTCTCCCTCACTATTTAAGTACCATCAGGACACAATCCTCCACCATGTGCTCTGGGACAACCCTGCTTGAGCAGGGAGGTTGGATCAGATGACCCACTGTGGTCCCTTCCAACCTGATCCATTCTGTGATTCTCATATGTAAAATCTGCAGACCCTGTTTCTTTAGCCCTTCTACAAACACAGCAACAAGTTCCGGACACACTGCCTCTCCCCTGCTTACCCAGCAGTTGACAACAGAGCAGCTATGCACAGTTTTTAAGACACAAAACTTTTCAAAACTCAAAATATTGTTACCAGTGGAACATCTGTATTCTACAGGCTCGAAAAACGACACATAGGAAAGCTGGGAAATAAGGCAACCAAGCTAAAAGGGAAACAAGAATTCCTGATTTCTGACCTAGAAATTGAGCTGTGCAGCCCCCTCCTATCCTGCTTTTCCACGGCTTTTGGGGGAATTGAAGATGGATGGAGGAAGCAAGCAACAGCCAGGTTTCTCAACTATGCAGCTAAACCTGCAAGGAGTTTTGTGTAAGATTCAGATTTTGTCAAGCAAGCACTCATCCACCCAAATGACAAAAAACCCCCTCCGCTTGTATCTTGAAACTCTTGGGAAAAGCTACAGCTGAAGCCCTTGTTGGTTTAATCATGCACACAATGATCAAGCATTTTCAAAAGCAACCATTGATTTTGAGTGGCTCCACTTCAAAGCATAGACTCTTCCAAATTAAAGATACTCAATCAATTTGTAAAAATGGCCTAAGGCTGGTGGGTAGCACTAGACATCAAATTTTGAAGCATCCAAAGATCAAAAGATAATGTTAGCCTATCTGTTTACAGAAAAACATAATTTATACAAATAATAAAAGATTTCTGTGTGCTTGATTAGGGCACATGTTAATTTTCCAAAGATCCTAACGCTACGTGACTTTTAAAAAACTTTCTATGGCAGCGAAAGTGTGAAAAGCCACTAAGATACTTTCCACTGTAAACAATTACAGCAGAAACATTTTCCTACACTGTTACTGAGCTGGTTTGTTGAACACATTCTTTTTTCCTTGCATTTTTGTTTCTAACATAGTTTGGTATGAACAAAGACACATTGCATGCTGGCTCACATGAATCAAAATGTCATTGATTCCAGCGGTGCTGAGCCTCTACTTGCTGCCAAACAGCAGGAATGTGACCCATAGCACTCTTTTTTAGCTACATGTGCACTAAAGTCATTGATTTGTCAGAAAATGTCTAAGTATGGGATTGCCTGATGCAACCCTACAATAACTCCAAATGTAGCCTTTTTCCCACACAGATTAGAAGTCAATATATGTCCTTTCAACCCTCAGAGAGAGCTACCATTCTCATCAAATTTTCCAGGAATTAAAATTCTCCAGTGAAAATCTGCATGCCTTTGTAAAAAGTTCTACAAGTTTCTCCTGCCCCAAATTAATCTCTTCTATTCCATCCAACAGCTGTGTCAGCAATGACTCCTGAATCCCTCTCAGGCTAGAAGATGGCAAGGCTTATGTGGTTTTTCTGCCCAATATGTTCTTTGGCACAACCAGTGCCACTGATCTCACAGATGCCATCTGAAAAATCACAGAACAACATTGAGTAAAATGGCCAACATTGGAAAAAGGCCCCTTTCCCATCTTGTTTTGATCTTTGATCACAGAGTAATGATCCTATTTGTGTTCAGGAGCCTTCCCTGAAACAGAGAGAAGCAGTCTCACTGTTCCAAGCCTTGGTACAACCAGAGGACAGCTAAATACAAAAGTTCAGAATTCAGCTCAAAGCATGAACATTTCCTGCATATCGTGAGGAAAAGCACCAAGACATGACTGGATTTAAGATGACTGCAGAATTGGAAGCCAAACGTTTTCTCTTAATATGTGAGGAAATCAATATAATCTTAAAGCTGACAAAACCAAGCAGAGGTAATAGATATTAAACCAAATTAGGCTAGGAGAATTGCTGTCACAGTACACTGACAGAAGTTCTGTGTCCCCTTCAGTGATAACAACATCAGATTATAATAGTAGGTTGTTTTCAGTGGATAATGTTCAATGTTTTCAGTGGATAATGTTCAAAAAACAATACCAGCCTGCATGTGGCAGAGATAGTCTGCAGTTTCACCCTTCAAGGCCATGGGTATGGTCTAGGAAAAAGAGTAACTGCTTAGGACTGTATTACCTTGCCCAAAGAACTCCATACAGAGAAGAAAAACATCTCTCGATGTAGAATCAAAGGCACTTGTACCCCAAGAAAGCTCTCTCAGGCATACCTCCTGGAAGGGAGAATTTCCCAACATGACAGAGCCAGTCTGAAAACTCCAGAAAACACTGAGGGACGCCATTTTACCAGTAGAGCTGTCTGTCAGACCTTGAAGCAAAAAAAATTCAATTTCCGTGTTAACCAACCACCAGGGTGGATCTGAAGGGAGAGTCCTGCACTTCATATTTGAGAGTGTTGGTTAGTTTGGGGCAGGAGGGAAAACATGGACAGTATCTAAGCAGTGATCCCTGGGCCTTCTGGAGATAAAAGAGAAAGATGGTCAGAATACGACTGCATGGCAGAAAGGGAGCACATGAAACACCTACTACACCACTTACAATGGTGCATTAATCAAGCATTATGTCATACATGACTCATTAGCAAGCATTATGAAAAACTGTGCCAGTGTTAGGAGTTTCTGATTGTCTCTGATGGAGCAAAATTGGGATCA
Source organism: Scytalopus superciliaris (assembly GCA_013400415.1). Taxonomy (NCBI): domain Eukaryota; kingdom Metazoa; phylum Chordata; class Aves; order Passeriformes; family Rhinocryptidae; genus Scytalopus; species Scytalopus superciliaris. Next base: position 337,775 of record VXBX01008415.1, on the reverse strand, counting down.
GCACAGCTCTTCAAGGGGGTCCAGCACGAAGAGAAAGCATCTACTTACTATCCACCTTCCCTTCCTGTAGGCAAAACAAAAAGCTGGACCAAGCATCCTCTTTTGTCAGCTATGAAATCTCTCACTGGAACATTAGGATTTCACTAAACTACAACATTGTAGCAGTTTACGCAAACAAACAGCTTCTCATCTGGGTTACCTATTAAAGGCAGGCTCAAACTATATGCTTTGTGAGATTCCTGATAAAAGCTCCAGGGAAAAGGGCTAGAGACAGTAAACAACAATTTTATATGACTAATCCAATATAATCCTATGCTGGGTAAAAAAGCCATCTGCATGGATTCCCACTGAAGTGCTTTAATAACAGCGCAGCAAGCCTCCGGCTGTCATGCTGAGGAAATGCTCTTTCGCACTCAGGCTAATAATTCTAAAAGATTACTTCTTTTTTGTTTCCTTTTTTCCCCCTCTGTTTTTATTAAAACTGTGAGACGCCTGTTCTCCCATTTAATTCCCTACTGGGAGATCACCCATCAAACCCGTGAAGTGATAAGGATCCGCACTGAAGGCCATCTGAGGACTCCACACTGATGGCCAGTTAGCTACAGAAAGGTCACCCTCTCTCTGCAAAACTACAACCTATTTTATTGCATCACTGCAGCATGCAATTACTGTCCAAGAAGAGAACGGCAAGCTGTCTGCTGAGGCGGAATTAAACCAATTCCGGCTGCAGCCGCTTCCCCCCGAGTGACCCTGGACTTTGCACCACAGTCTGAGCAGACCTCAGCAGGGATCCATCCCTGTGTGGCACACAGAGCAGCCACGCCGAGGAACGCTGGGCAGTGGCTTGGGGCAGGAAGGGAAGCAGACTGCTACCTCCGGCTGAGACACACCTAAGTCAACTAGGGCTTCACACCCTGCCAGAGAAGGAAATCCATGACTAGTCTCCGTTTTCTGCTCTGAGGTCAGAGGGAACAGGTTTTCCCCTCCACTGAGTGTTCATTGTCCCAGGAAAGGAAGTCCAACATCTACACAAATCTGGCTGGGGCTCAGGAGGATTGAGCAGACAAAGCACCCAGGAAACACTAGTATTTCAGGTTTGTCCAGGATGGGCCTATTCCAAGTGGACGAGATTAAACACGTGACGTGTGTGTAGGTTATGAAAGGCATGTGAGAGGAACTGGCTCACATTTGGGGTTATGAAAGATCAGAGGTTATGAAAGACCTTGGCAGTTATGAAAGTCAAGCCAAGAGTCTGATCCAGCAAGGCAGAGAGCAGCCTCAACCTGCTCAGAGGTGAACGGATGTTCAAAATCACCCAGCAGCTCACAGGAGGAAGCTCACACTGCCTGGGCAGGTCTAGGCTAAGCAAGGCTTGAAAAAACTTCAGAAAAGTAATATATAAACAGTTGTCACAGACTAAGAGAATGATGAAGATATATATTGCCATCTGTTTACATGCCTTACAGGCCTTACATGTCTTACTTTGCAAAGTATTTTGAAAGTTCTTAAAATACTAGCTGCAGCCACTGATTTTCTAAGTGTTCTTTGCTGGCCTTCTAGTTCTGTTTTAAATCTTTTACCTGCATGAGGCACATAGCTATAAGGAATCTGTGAAAAACAAGGGTTCATTCAGATATTTTACCCCCTGAAGTTCAGCCTCTGGTGATCCTATCATGAATATTCTATCACCAGAATGAAAAGAAGATTGGGGAAACCTGACTGGCCAAATGTTTATTTTCCAAATGCCACTCAGACACCACTTAAAAAAAGAACATACTCCTGCCTAGAAAAATATTAAGGAGAGCACTTCCCCCCTCTGCAACAGTACTTCTCTCTGATAATGATTGTCTATGGTTACTTCTGCACCCTGCCTACTACACTATCATTCACACTGTCCTGCTTTTAAAACACGAGTTAAACAGACCTTTCAAATGCCCCTGTGGCAACCTAAGCACAACAAATCTCCCGGCATTGAGGCACACCTGAGACACATGGGAGGAAACCATCTGCTCTACATCAGAACAGGATCTAGCCCATTTCAGCAAAAGGTATAGAGTGTTTTACTGTTGGTGAATTCAGTAACTAAAACTTCATCTTTCAAGGAAAAACACACTTTTACTGTAGTCTGAGATGCTTCTTAGAATGCAAAGCCATGGGCTAACTAAACTACATTTTCTTATTTGCCAGAGTTAAAGCTGCCTGTGTTTCCTCTCATCAGTCCACAAACCTCACCAAGAAACATGTTCATGCATCTGCCCCTGCAGAGCAACTCTCCAGGGAAGGTCCTGAGGCCGCCTGCAGCCATGCTGAGCATGGCAGCAATAAAAAGCAGAGAGTTCCGAGACCTGGAGGAAACTAAGATTTAAGGAAGAATCCAGAGCAATTCTGGATGATACACATTTGGAGGAAACAACTTAGAATGATCAGTCAGCAGACATCTTGACAAACATTTGAAGAGGATTTCTTAAAAAAATGTCATCATTTCATATTTTAACCAAACTTCCAAACTTAGTTAATTCACCTTCTCAGGTCAGATTCAAAATTATGACTAAAAAATGTTTCAGTAAGTAGACTGACAGCCTTGCTGTCTTTGTGGTATCCACTGCCAGAGTGCAGCACAGAAATTTAGAGAATGGAGCTGAATTCCTGTGCTACAATCCATGAAGTTCAGTCACTTGCTCTAGAAGGAAAAGGTCTGAGCATTTTATTTTAAAAAGTGTATTATTTTTGTGAACTACATATAGCAGGAGTGTCCCTCTCATCCCAAAGTGATCTGTGCCCTACAAGATAAACAATATAGGAAAATAGATGAAGACTTAGGGTCTGTTATGTTAGATATAATGCAATATGTTAGATATAAGTCGATTTAATTTAGCCTAGTCTCTAGAAAAATAATTATTGTTGTGCTCAGAGATAGTAAGTGGTGGGGTTATGCAATTTGCTTGATGCACATGTGTTCACCACTAAAGCATATCTATTCTAGCCCTGAAACCCTCAACCACAAAGCAGGTGCTGAAAGACAACAACAGATTTCATGCACTGGATGTACTCAGGGCCTCTTTCAAAAAGCTGCGCTGACGGACCCAGTCCCTGCGCTCTGTTTACTCCCCATTCAACGCCAAGTGCGCATCAGAACAAGTCATTCGGAAAAACCTCTCTCTGACAGATAAAGTGTGTGTTCCCAGCCCTCGCTCGCTGCTTTCCGTGGTGCAGTCCGGCTGCTGTGTTGCATAAGCTTGTGTTCCCGGTGGGCTGTCCTGCCTCTCCCAGGCGGGCCCGGAGTGCCTCACCGCCTGCCCCTGCTCAGCCTCACACACGGCAGCCGGCCGGGGTCCAGCCCTCTCCTCATCCCCCGCAACCCGAAATGACACACGCAGGCGAGTGAAAAATCTGAAGGGCACCGTGTTTCCCACCCCACACTTGAACTCTCAAGCACTGCCGCTCTGCTGAACTTTAAAACCTGAGCCGCCTTTCCATTCCCGAGGCCGCCTTCCCCACGCCCCGACACGGCCGATGGTTCCCCGGTGCCCCT
>VXBX01008415.1:299702-334162 GCA_013400415.1 Scytalopus superciliaris | reverse complement strand
GATGAAGCCGTGCGAGGAGGAGGAGGCGGCGGGGCGGGCGGCGGGCGGCGGGGACCCCTGGCAGGAGTGCGCGGAGCTGGCGGCGCAGCTGGCGCGGCGCGCCGGGCAGGTGAGGGTCCGGCTCCCTGCAGGGAGGGCCGTGCGGGCACACAGCCGGCCACACAGCCGGGCACGGGCAGCGGCCGACGGAGCCCTCCGCCGGGGCCCTCTGCCGCGGCAGGGGTGGCGGCACTAGGGGGCCCATCCCTCGGGGGCCCCATCCCTCGGGGGCTCCATCCCTTAAGGGACCCCATCTCTGGGGGGCCCCATCCTTTTAGGGACCCCATCCCTTAGGGGGCCCCATCCCTCGAGGAGCCCCATCCCTCGGGGGCTCCATCCCTTAAGGGACCCCATCTCTGGGGGGCCCCATCCTTTTAGGGACCCCATTCCTCGAGGGGCCCCATCCCTTAGGGACCACACCCCTCGGGGGCCCCATCCCTTAGGGGGCCCCCATCCCTCGGGGGGCCCATCTTTCGGGCCACCTCCCCCGGGGGCCGCTTCTTTCTGGCCCCCATCCCCTGGGGGGCCCCACCCCTCGGGGGCCCCCATCCCTAGGGAGCACCTCCCTTGGGGGCCCCATCCTTTGGGGCCACTTCCCTCGGGGTCGCATCCCTTGGCACCCCATCCCTCGGGAGGCTCCATCCCTCGGGGCCAGCATTTGTTTTTGAGCAGCGTGTACAGAGAAAAATAATCGTGTCAGGGAGATTTTGTCTTGTTATATATAGCAGAGTCTTCAGAGTGACTGAAATTCACTTGCTAGGGACAACTCAGCTGTGTCTTCCTGGAAGATCCGTAGTAGCTTATTTCAGCTCCGTGTTTTGGCACGGCACAACGCTAGTCACCTCAGGAGGCATCCTGGCCCCACTGTATGCAACAGCAAAACTTCCACCAGGTCTAACAGATTCAAGAAGGAGGATTGGCAGATTATTTAGTTGAGAAATTGGGTAAAACACAAACCTTATCAATATATATTTCTCTTTTGCTTCCATTGTGCTCTGTTTTGTACACACTTTGTACCTATATGCTGTGATTTAAAGAGCCTCCCCCTCTCCCCCCTCTTTCTATCTTGAATCCAGGACCCATAACTTTTCCCTAATATATTTTTAAACCTGTTTTCTCCTTAGAAGAAAACACAGACAAATATGAACGGAACACCAGAGGAGAGGAGACTTGCTTTAATAATACAGGGACTAAATGGATAATCCAAATCAGGATGACAGGTCATGCACTCACAGACTCTCAAAACAGGAGTTTCTCCAGCATACTCATTCTGCCAACCATTTCACAAGAGAGACTCATGACTTGCTCAAGCCTTCACACCTTATTTCTTAAAATATCAATTTGTGAAGACAGCTGTAACCTTCTCCAGTCATTTCACTCACCCAGACAATAATGGCACCTTTTCCTGGAAGAAATAAACATTCCAGAGATCAGTCCTCGAATCTTTTTAGCTCACAGTTTGCCATTGCTACATTGCAATGGGCAGGAAACAGCTGATTGCTTGGCAGGCCAAATTTAAACCAGGCAAGGATATTGTTTAGTAGGACTTTGGAAACTGGGCTTTTTTTTTTTTTTTTTACTTAACTTTCTCGTGGTAAGAATTCTTTTTTGTTACAAAAGGCATCAGAGATCCTTGTGGAAGAAAAGGTGCAAGTTGGACTGTATCTTTTATTTAAGCATCAATCCAGCTATTGCCAAAAGAAGCTAGAGATAGGGACACAAAATGCAGTGTAACATGGGTTTGATAGGACTGGATTTTTATTGAAAATTGACTGATAAAAATGGGGGTTATTTTGATCACCAGCCAATTCCAGTAGTCAAATTCATGTTTTTCTTCTGCCTTTCTTCCTGTCCTTCAGCCATTTCCCTCTTCATCTCCACCCCCCGAAGTCTGTTTGCACTGTCTCCTCAGGTCCAAGTTCTCTCTCCATCCCCACATGAAATTTTGCCACTTCAGCCTTTCTTTTAAGGCACTTCATTTCTCAGGACTGTGGAAGGTTAGGAACCATTACAAAGGTTGGAATCATTACAAAGTGTCTACAAGAGCCTTGGTGCAGAGACCAACCTGAAGAAAGGCATGCACTTCAAGATTTTGGATTTCTAGGAAAAGTTAACCAATAATACAGTTTTCTTGTCTCCCCTTTTGGCTTACTCAATTGCTTGGTTTATATTACATTGTGTTTCATAGTATAAGTGAAATATATCTTCTTTTCAACAGATAAGCATCTATACTCTCTAATAGTTTCTTCTAAATTTTAAAGGACAATAAAGAAGTGATTGCTTGAATATGTGTCAAAAATTATGTTGCTGCAGTAACATCTATTACGAGGTTAAAATCATTCCCTCTCTTGCCCATCCTGTTACTTAGTTCTATTAGTTTTATGAAATATTGCAAGCTCTCATGTAATATATATGAATGTTTCATAATGAGAATGGTCATGGTTTTGTAATCTCTGTAATTGACCTGCTTTAAAATTTTGTCTGATTCTCTCTATAAGGCCACATGTAACTGCACTTTTTCAAACTTGTCTTTTGCTTTTTCTGTGAGTAAACTCTGCTTGCTGTGTTCATTTGAGTACACGTGCAGGTTTAATACAGTTTTTTGCACAAGAAAAGCAGGCACAACTAGCATCTGCATCTTTGGTAGTATTTGAGAGCACCAAGTAAAACTTGCACAGTTCTCTCCAATTACAGAATAGGAGAAACTTCACCAAAATGAGTAAACATGCATCCAGGTGAAAACAGAAATAAGAACCTGACACCAGAAGATACCATGTTGAAGTCACACAAACTATCTTTTTTTCTTTTTTCTCTTTTTTTTTCTGCTGTACATTCTCTGTAATCGAGGCACAACCCATAATACAGTGATGAAATCCAGTAAAATACATTTATGGCCGAATTACAGGATGTTGGTTGCCAGTTTCACTGTACAATAGTGATAAGATGCAATCAGCTGTTTGATTTCATCAGCCTGTAGTTCCTTTAGTCTTCTGCTTCCCTGATGCCTGTTACTTAGAGTGAGACTTTTATGGAGCTCCATGCCCAGCTGGAAAGGCCGAGCAGTTGTAGTAGGTATCTACAAACCTCATTGTAAGGCTTCTGCAAGGAGAGGAGTTGTGAATGATGCTGTCAAAGTACTCTGAGGCACCAGACTAACACTCTTTGTAGGCAGGCGATTTTTAGGGATTATTCAACATACATTGAATTCTAGACTGCTGTGAGATGTTTGATCATTTTCTAAAGAGTAAAAGTTGTCTCATCAGTTTTGCAAGAAATGTGATCTTTGTGTGGGACTCTGGCTTGGATTGCATACCTTTACAAGCTGGAGCAAATTCATGAGTCCTTTTGTCAGACCCTTTCTAAGTGGCAGAGAATTAGCAGAGTTAGACCTGTCCATCCCACAGCATCACCTGGTACTGTGGGTAAGACTCTAAAGATAGGGTGTCCTCTGGTGGCTGGTGACCTCGGTCCAGCATCATGACTTCTCTCCTGCTCTCCTCTTGAGGCTGCAGGAGAGGTGAGGAGAAGCACTCCAATGCAGGGCTGGTAAATGTGTGTCAATGGCTCCTTGGCATGGGCCCACATAGGACATGAGTGAGAAGACCATCAGCCACCACTTAATACCAGAGTCAACACCCTTGGCTGTTCCCACCTCCAGAGTGACTGTAGCCTCATGCTGGCATGTGCAGACCACCAAGGAAACAGACAGGGTTAACGTTAAAAATTACCATGAACAAGTGGGTAAAGGATCAGAAATTAAAAATGTTGAATTTGAAGCTGAATTGTGCAAAGGATTTCATTAAACAGGACAGATCAAGTGCCAGAGCATATGATGACATCAACTAGTTGGAGAGCACATCCATGGGAGAGAGGTTTTATCTCTGCTTTTCTTTTTGAAGCAAGGCTCAGGTGTAATCTCACTGCCCTGCTGAGCAGTGGCATGTACTGATTTAAATAGGTGCAAAAATCTCCTCAATCTAGCACATATTAAAACTGAATAGAAGTCAAGAACTTGGCATTGCCAAGAAGAAATTAAAATCTTTGTTTTCAAAAGGAGTGCACTCCTTATCTGTTTCACTGTGTGAGATTCTGAGAAGTATAGGCAATACAAAAGTAAAGTAGAGCAATTAAAATTAAATATACCAGCATAGCAGTTTTTTTAAGAATACACAACTGAGGTGGCTGGAGTGTTTTGCATTTTGCTTTGGACCAAAGAGGGTCCCAAGGGCCTCCCCGGAGCTGCACTTTTATGCTTCTATGGTAAAACATTCAAGAAAACCACACAGGGCATCAAGGGAAGTAAAACGATTAAGTGTGGTTAATGTTTTGATATACAATAATGAACTTCAGCAGGATCTCAAACTGAAGAGTATTACTTGCCCTCACAAGCTCAGTAAATAGACACAACTGATGTTTTACAGCTCACAAAAGAGAAACATTAGTCCAGGTACCTTTTGGACTAAGGCAACATCAAGCAACATCCGTTAGTTGTCAGAACAATAGCAGACCCTTTGAAGTATTTTAAACTGCAAAAACCAAGAGCTGAGACTGAAATTTGTGAGCTTCTGGTTGCCCTTCCCATTCACAATACAGCAGAATTGTTTTCTTGGGCCAAATATTTCTCAGTGGTTTTAAACTACTTTGATCAATGGAAATTGGACTTGGGATGTTAGTCTTGTTGCTGCTGGGTTTAGATAATGTAATTCTACACAAATAAGTGGTGCTTGGTTTTCACTTTGGTTTGGTTTTTCTAATTTCAAATAATTTATAATTTTTACAGGTTAAAAAAAAGTAACCTCTTTTTGCATCCTGCCGTTTTGTTTTTCTTTCTAATGAAGAAGTGGGGGGAAAAAAAACAGAAAGAAAATGGGAAAAATGGGAAAGAATGTTCATTAACTGTTTTCCCATATGTGCAGTTGCACTTGATGTGGCTTAGTTTGGAGTTTGTAACAGTAAAACCCTTGAGAATGAGATAAAGACTTTTCCAGAAGAGAGTCCAGGTTTAGATAATTGGTTTCATATCTGGGGAAAAGTCTAAAATGTTTGTTTTTGTTAAATATATAGCAAATCTGTGGGAAGTAGTAGGTGGTCAGTATTTGAAGTTCCAAAAACCCGTGAGAAAAAATAAGCTGGTGTCTTTGCTGGCAAAAAAAGGAAAGAAACCAATGGAGTTTGCCTTATTGCATGTCTTTTGAAGTAAGACAGCAGTGGGGTATTAGCNACCCAAAACCAAAAACAAACAAACCACCAAGAAAAAGGGGGTTTTGTGAAAAACTTCCTGAGCCTCAAGGCTTTTTCTTATCTTGTATGTATTTTTTGTAATTTTCTAAATCATGAAAACTGCTATCATCCTTTTATTTCATTAGTTGCATCCCATTCATCGGTCCTTTTCTGAACTGTCAAGCAGGGTTTTTGCAGAGCAATTCAAAATGCCTTGTTCCCAAAGAACACTCATTAACTCAGAAGGAATTTTCATCAAAAGAATTAGAACAGCCTCTGGTAGAATTAGGCCTACAGCTGTTTTTCAGGATTAGCTATATTTTTCAGTAAATATATTATTTTAGTATGCACAGGCTGAGTGCCCGGCAAATCTGATTTATGAACTTCTGTTTCAGATTATTAGGAAAGCTCTCACAGAGGAAAAACAAGTGTCCACAAAGACATCTGCAGCAGATCTTGTGACAGAAACTGATCATTTTGTGGAAAATTTAATTATTTCTGTTCTGAAAGAGAAGTTTCCCTCCCACAGGTGAGTCTCTAGAAAGAAACCATCAATGACCTTTCTTCTTTAAGTGCTGCATATCTGACATTTAAAGGGTGTTGTAGAAGTCTGTATATCTTTCTTATATATTAATCTACTGCTCTTGGACACTTCCATAAGATTCCTATTTTTAAAAAAGTACCATTTCCCTATACTTAGTATTTTATATTTTCTAATATTTATGTTTAATAGCAATGTTTCCCCTGTAGGGACATCGTGTGTGAAGGTTTCGTATGGATGTCCGTGGTTTTCAGACTATTGATCTGTTCCCTGTTATATAAGAATTATGCTAAAGATATCTATATAAATATATCTGAAATATATGATAGCAAAGGACTCAACCTGCAGACCTTTCCTTCACTTCCTTTTGGCATCGTGCTTATATGTTTGCCAGGTCAGGACAAGTATATTTAATCACATTTACCTTGTGTTCTATAGAATCCCAAAATCTGTGAGAAGCAGGGTTTTTCATCAGCATCATGATTTGATGCCTATACATAAACAGCTTATAAATTACAACATGGGGTGTTAACCCAAGTTTTTAAAAATTAATCACATTGTTGACTCCTCTTGAATTATTATGGTCAACTTGAAAATAACAACTCTTGGCATATGCACAGATTAGAGAGAGGTTTTGTATTAGTTGCCCAGGTTTGGTTTGATGCAGACTCTGCAATTGATTTCTCCATGCCTCTTCAAAATTCACCTTCCTGCAGAGCCAGTGCATAGCCTGGGTGTCCCTTAATTGCTTCCTTCTTAACTGTGTGCATCTCGGGTGGAGATGAGCCTTGCACTGTAGCACTGTGCAGAAATCAACAAAGATGCAAATCTGAAGGGCTCAGCTACTAATCTGATTGTTGGCAATGCTGCTGCACAGGAAAAACAACACCATAAGATGGAGCAGAAAGAATACTTTATACTAAATATGGCTTTCTAAATACGTGTTTTGTGTGATGGAGTATTGAAGCAGTACTATATGTCATAATGTGTGGTTCTTGGCTGCAATCTACAGGAGAGTGGCAAGCTTTACAAGCCTGTTATTTGTGTAATAGTCCTTCTACTATTGCTGGCTGTGCTTTTTCCTCATCTCCATTCTTACGTTAGGTTTTCTTCCTTGAACAGTCTGGCAGAGAAAGTAAAACATACCCCTTTCACGTAAAATGAGAATCATCAGAAGTACTCAGGTTACTCAGAATGGGAACAAAAGTTGTAAGGTCAATGTCAACCTAGGATCTGAAAAATCCTTGACTCTATCAACTCCTCACACTTACCTTCTGACTTTGTAAGCAAATGAAGGAATTGCCAGTTCTTCAGGGCAATTAATTTTATATTGATATTGTCTGTTCATTTTGGATAGAATTTGTTCAGATTAAAACTAAATTTAATTAGACTATATTAAAACATTTGCAGTGAGGAGTCTACAGTAGCAGTGAAGGATTAAATTAAAGTGCAATGAAAACATTAAAGATCATTTTTATTGTATTCAGTCTTTCCCCTAACCTGGCTGTTGAAAGCAGCACTGAAGATTTCTGTTGTTTCTTCTTCTGCTAAATTATCTTAATTCCTATATTCTCTGAATAAAAAAAATGTACTTTAGGAGTTAGAAAAACTAAAAGGAATCTGTGCCATTTGCACTGTGACAGTGATGAGTCTTGACATATTGGAAATGTACTCAGAAATAATAGGAAAATCTGTCCAAAATGTAATTCTATCCCATGTGTCTTTCTTCTTCTCTCTTCTTGGCTAGGTGATATGTATCATCTTTGTTCATGCTCCACTCAAGTTTTTCATCTTTGCTCACTCTTTAGGACTCTAATATGATCCATGTGAGTCCTTTCAAAAGGGTATTTTTTTCTGATAAATCTTTGAGTTGTGGGTAGGCACAGCCAGAATACCAGAGGCTACGGGCTGAAAAAGGCTATCCTACCATTTACCCATGTTATTGGTACACAAGCATCTTTTATATTACTGATGGCCTTAATTCTGTAGACATTAAAACCAGGACACAGCAGTTGAAGAGGGTGACATCAAACTCTACCTTCCCAACCTTCTGCCCTCAGACCCCCATGAGGGGATAGGGGAGGGACAGCCCCAGTTAGAACCTCCTGCACATGGCTGAATATCACTCCTGCTGCAGTTTGTGCCGTGTTACAGTTTCCCTGCCCTTCCTGCTGTTCCCTGCAATGAATTTCAGAGTGGCACCATGGTATGAACAGATGTCCTCTAAGGCTTGACTAAAATTACTAGACTCATTTTCAGTGGGAGTAAACTGTAATCCAGATTTGAAGAGAGGTCAGCAGAGCTGGCAGGATGTCATATTAAATTAACTGTTTTAATAAGATGGCTACCCCTCCCACTTCTCAAGCTGTTCCTAAGATTTGGTCTCTTCATGCTAAGTGTTTTGCTTAGTTTGTGGGTTTTTAGAGGACATAGAGCAACACATTTGATGTTGACCTTGAGGGACTCTCACAGTTCGCAATACTGTATAGCAGCAAGGGCTTTTTTTCTCACCTATCAGCCCAGATTTCATAAAATGTGCACCTAGTTTGTCCTACATTTTGGAAAAATTGCCCTGAAGCATGAAGACTTTATCAATGGCACAGCTGTGCCCCAGCTTCACATCAGCATTTCTGAACTCAAGGACTGCAGCATCACACCCCCATTGTAAGGGAAAGGCAAGGGACAGGCTTGTGATACTTGAGGGCAAATCACCTTACACAGAAATACTCCTGTCTTAAAGAGATTCTCATTTCACCTTTCTTTGACAAGACAATATCTGCAGTTCAGGCTCTGGCATGGGGAGCTGGCAGAGGGTTGGAGCAGAGGCATAGTTTATGTGGAACATGGACAGTCTGAAATGGCATCTAAGCTGCTTCATCTGCAAGAAGATGCACTTCCTCTGCAGCTAGAGCTAATTACAGAATTTGTCAAAGCCAAAGTCAAAGGATACAGCACCAACAAGACAAAATAATGAAATATTTACAGCAAGGAGTCTGCAAAGTGTTATGTTAAACTGAGAATTTCAGACACTTGTTCAAGTCTTTCTTATTTCTCAGTTGTACTACAAGTACTTTGTCCTTCAGCTGTTACCTTTAATGGAGATGAAAATAGTAACAAACACTTCCTAATTCCCTTTCATACCAACTGGGGATGCACAATGCAACCAAAACAGTCTGTTTCTACAGAGGCCCAGGCAGAGTAACATTTGGAAAATTCAGAAAGTCTGCTCCTGTCACGTCTGCAGAACATTTTAAATTCATGGTTGCAAGTGTTATCTGAAATCATGTGGTACATGTTGAAGACACAGAAGAAAACAGCTGCTACTCTAGTCCTTTTCTGCAAAAGACATTTTATTTTATCCATTTTTTTCTCTTTGTGTTTTTGAGATAAGCTTTTTTGTCCTCCAGCATTTGCAAGACCTCTGAATACCATTGCCAGTTGTTTGAATGTGAAACCACCAGCAAGATTCAGTACTAGCAGTTGGATTCAACACCTTCTGTATATGTAGGTCTTTATGAAAATCTGTGAGAATAGCACCTGCACATCTCTTTATAGAAAGAGATCCTCAGCAGTCTGTGGGAGAGCAGGGATAATTAAGGTCAACAGGAAATGTGCCAGAACTGGATGTTTGTTTCCCAGGGAAAAAGGAGAAAAAAAATTGCTAAAACGAAACTAGGACAGAACAACAGAAGAGATGACCTCAGATTTCATTTTGTGCCTTGTGCCTCCAAACAACAAACAAACAAAAAATAATAATTTGTTGATTTTTTCTGGGTCATGGGAAAAATAAAGTTCAGCTTTGTAAACCTTTTAATTTCCTGATCCAGACTACTGTAAAAAATTCAAGTAGGAGCAAGATTGTGGATTTTCTAAGAGTGCATTATTTCCTGCTGACTGAATTTGACTGCAAAAGAGTAGGAGGTATGCTTTGCAGTTTGTATTACTGCAAGAGACAGGCCTAACCCACAAAATTACATTCCACATAAAAAAATCTTCTAGAGTTCCAAGGATGGCAGTTCAGATCTGTTTCTGCATTTATTTTCATAACTCTCTTAATGGTATGTTGAGAAAGTGAACATAAACAGAGTTCTTTTTTACCATGTATGCTGTAGATTTGAGAACTCTCCTTCGAAATGTCTATGGAAGTTCTCAATTCCTAAATTGAAAAAGCAGTATGTATGTTTACATTTATACAAAAATGTTATATATAGAGAAAAAAATTATGTTTTAAAAAGTAGAAAGATGGAGTTTACTTTCCAGGTCGCATATCTCTGCTAATGTTCTGGCATACTTCTTTTACCCTATACCAAATGCAGGTTTATTGCAGAAGAATCCACTGCTGCAGGTTCAAAATGTGTCCTCACCGACAGTCCAACCTGGATTATTGACCCTGTTGATGGAACGTGCAACTTTGTGCACAGGTAAGTGAATAGTGAACTGGGAAACACATCTGAAAGCAAAATGTAGCTTCTCACAAGTCCACCTTTCTTCTTAGAGGTGCTTTACCATGGTAGGTTTGTTCCTTTGACTCACAAGTAGGAGTCATCCCCTTATCTCTTTGCACCTCTCGTGGTGTGTCTGAGGGAAGGCTGTGTTTGTGCTGGGGAGAGCTCTGCACTGTTACCTGAAGGGAAGCTGAAGTCTCTGCACATTCCCTAATGACCCAGCGCTCTTGACTCACAGCCCCTTTCTGTATAACCGCATGTTAACGTGCAGAGACTCGAGCTCAACTGGAGGAACAAGGCTGTGCTGTGGTGGCACTTGGCCCAACGCCTTGTGTGGGTTTGACACATTCCTTTTAGGAGTGCTGTTTTCTCCCTTTCAAACACAAACGCTCCATTTTTCCCTGGGAAGTACGACCATGTATGTAGAGTAGCAGAGCTGAAAACTAAGTTGTACAGACATACTGGGTTTAATTTCCTGAAGTACCTCTGCAAAATGAAATCTGCTGCAAAAATAAAGACTTCCAATTCATCATTTGAATGGTAGGAGATGTAAACCACTGACTATTCATAATATTTCCAAGTAAAACCCTTCAATATGCTCTGCCTTGTAGTTAGTGGCTTAAAGTAACTGCAGGTATCATAAAAACAAACAAAAAAAAAGGCATTTTCTTGACTTTTGATGCAATTACACAGAATTCCAGGGGAGATGGGGGTGTCGTGATGATGTTTCATGCAATTAAGTGACATTTCCTCTTTCTAACAATATTTTCTGGACTTTTGAAGCCCTTTTTAAAATGTGTTTTTAAGAAGTGAATTTATTTCATTCTTCAAAATGCAATAATTATACCATAGGCAGTCAGAGGGACGAAATTAAATACGTGATCATCACTTTGAAAAAAGTGAGCATAGGGGAACTGGTTTCCTTTTATGCTGATGTCAGCAGCAAGGTATCTCCATGCTACTTAATTGCTATCTCAGATGCATAACTTGAACAAAATGTGCTCCTAAAAGCGATGACTTGTTATAACATCTGTGATTTTATACTGGATAATTCAATTACACTTAAAAAAATGACTAAAATACACAACATGTTTAGTCTGAAAATTGTGGTGTTTTCATGTACTTATTTCTTGCCTTCTCCAATCTTAAGTAATTTTTTTACGGAACTGGCAAAGTTAAAGAGGCTGACAAAGGAGAAATAGCACAATGTCAAGTGCATTTTGACACAAGTAATCTCACATAGCTCTGTGTGGGGTTTTGTTGCCTAAAGGAGTTGCATAAGGAGTAAGTTGGGAGATTATTCCTCACTTAATACCTAATTTCTTATTTTCACAGATTTCCAACAGTGGCAGTAAGCATTGGATTTGCTGTTAACAAAGAGGTATGAACTGTGTTCTTTAAGATGAGCACCTGAGAATTGGCTAGAAGCCTCAAAACCGTGTGGGAACTTAAAATGGAAAAAAAAATTTAAAAAAATCAGTCACTACTCAGGTTTTTCCATGCTATTTAAATACATCTGATCATACTCTACTCATCTAGAATCTTAGTCCTGCAAAACTTGCTTATACAAACTGGCAATTAAATGAGAGTTCTTATGAATTATTATAAATATTATAGGATTTACATGGAGAAAAAGGGAATACTGCTGTGAGCAAGGTTTTGTTAGACAAAAATCAGAATAAGTTCAATATAATGCTGCCTCTTCATAATGTAAACATATCTCCCAGTGTTCTTATGTTATTATTATTGGGTTTTTTCTACTATAGCTGTGAAAGCTAACTCCTGCTATGAATCAATTTAGAACTGATTTTATGAAGAGGGCAAAATTATGGGCCTAGTTCATTTAATCTGCCTTTATATTTTTCTTAATATAGTAAAATAACTATATTTACCACATGAGAGCTTGATTATGGTGAGGATGGGAAACTACCTGGACTTCATATGTGCCATTTTGAGTTTCCTAGCTATACTCATTCATGCGAGTGCCATTTCTCCAGATGTTGCCAGTTTACAGTTTGATATATACAGAATAACTAGCTATTCAAATTGCCAAGGAATGTGCCTCTTTCAGCCCAATTCAACAATCTTAAATATAAATATAGCTTTAAGTGAAGCCGGCAAGAATTCTGTGCAGTAGCAACCTCATTTTCAGATGTGCTAGTACCTCATACTGGTTTAAACAGAAGAATAGTGTTGTGTACTTCTCTGGTTAGACTTTTCAAACATGAAAACTGCAGAGAAACACTTCCATGCTTTTCTGAAATTTATTCATTTCCAGAGGTCCTCTCGAATACTACATATTATTATCAGACAGTTTTCTCTAATATTTATGTTTTCTAGAACACCATCATGATTTTGATGCTGCATATTTTGGGTTATGTAAACTAAACAAAGCTGAAACAAAAATAAAGAACGATGTTAAATCTCCCTCAGTAAACAAATGGGAAAAGCAGAAAAAAGTAGTAAACTGAAAAGGAGCCAAAGTACACACAGGGGAACCGGTCTGAATATAAGCCTTGAACAGTACTGAAGAAAGTCCTGCAGGGAAAGAATCTATTAATAGTGTGTTCCTCAAAAAAAACCCCTCGGTTTAGATGGGACCTCAGGGCAGGGAGTGAGGACAGTCTATTCCCTTTGAATTGTCTCTGATGAACATGGAGTGCAGCAGGAAAAGATTTGGTGTCTAGAACATGCAAGATGTTTTCTTGACCCTGTTGACACCCTGGGCAAGTCACTTAATTTTTGTGTACTTGTCCACCTCTAAATTCAATAATGCTAATAGTACTTGTATTTGTCTAAGGGTGATTTTCAGAGCTGACCCTTGGAGTCTGTAAAGTGCTTTAAAATCTTTAGGTGAAATCCATTAAAGCAATGGAAATTTTAAATACCGAAAGTCAAATTATGACCCTCTTCTTACTCGTAAACAGAATCTCCCACAAAAATTCCAGTGTTGCACGTTCTTAAGCTTTCACTGAGGGTCACAGTATTTGCTATTTCTGTCCAAACTCCTCCTCTTGCAATCCTGTGACTTTAAGAGATTCTCACTTTTGTGTGTAAACAAAAGGATTTTGCGGAGAAACATTTGAACAAGTGACCAGAGTGTACTGCTTTGGTTGAAGAGGCAGGCAAATTAAATGCACCACAAAAGTTGAAGCGCATATGAAAACATCCACTGTTAATGAACTTCTGATTTGGATGCCTGACTGATCTTGGGGCTACAAATCTTTGGGGTCCAGCCAAAGTCAGTGGGATTACTTCAAGATGTAACTGCTTACCAGCAAAAGCAAAGCATTCAGAATCTTGCTTTGGAGGACTTGCATATTTTCAGTAAAGACACACAATTGAATTTGAAATCAACTTAGCATTTAATCCATTCTAATGTGAACAGAAACAAGCTGCAAGTAAGAGTTTAGAGGATCAGGAACACACTGCATTAACTTCTCTTTATAAACTGAATTTTATATTACCTATATCTCAATATCACAGTAATAGTAAAAATATTCCAGTTTATTAGCATCAATATAATCTTTGATTATGTGTACCAATTAAAATATTGCTGATCTTTCTGCCATTAGTAGTTGTTTATATTTATGATGAGTAATTTGAGTTGCATTCATTTCTTTCCTTTTCAAAATCTTAAAGCTTGAATTTGGTGTAATTTACCACTGCACTGAAGAACGATTATACACTGGTAGAAGAGGTCAAGGGGCATTTTGTAATGACAAAAGGCTTCAGGTATCAAAAGAGACAGGTTGGTCTAGATTTTGTTAGAACTCTAAAAGGAATATGTTAATTTTGTTTCAGAGTTGTTGCAAATCATCATTAGGATAATGAACATCATTATCCTGATGGAAAGTATTTCACCTGCATGATAATTTTGTTGCTTTGTGTTTGTTTTTTTCTGAAAAACCACAACTTTCCTCCTTTTCTTTTTAAAATATACATCTGACTATGAACTATTTAAATGATCTGTGCTTATTTTACTTCACAACCATTGTTTAAAATCAGGAAGAATGTGTAGATTCACCAGTTTCATTCCAGCTGTACCCTGGCATTACTTTTTATAAGCAAAATGCAATGGGAATGGTGAATCGAATTCAGAGTATTCTGGTAGCTCTTATTCACTTATTTCCAATAAATTTTTATGTCACCAAGTGTATTATGTCTGTAGGCTTATGTGCGTGCTAACAGTAAACTAAAGGATGCATGCTTCATTAGGGGTTCTTTAACAGCTTGCCCTTGTGTGTGAGGTATGTTTCAATGTACAAATAGCCAGCAACACCTCATCAATGCTTTAATGGAATTCCTTTCATGTCAAACCAAGTCATAGATCTGTCTGTTACCTAATAACAATAGATAACCATAATCTGATGTGTGTAGAGAAGTTTTCTTTTAGTCAATCAAGCTGCAGAGGAGAGCATAACACACAGTTGTAGGCAGAAGCAGACACGTGCCAAAATTGTACGTCATTGTACAGAGAAGATGGTAAAAATTTCGCTCCAAGGAGATTTAATTAGCGTAAAACACAGTAAATTCAAGCAATTTAATGAACAGATTTCTTTAGGACGCCAAGCAGACCTTGCATCAAAATTTTCCTGAAATTTGGGAAGCTTGGCTATTCACGTAAATTAATAGTGAGCTGGGGTCTCTCTATTTGGAGAGATGGATCAGATTGTAAAGTCAATGTCCCCTAAGATTTTAATCATTGATTATACATGTCATTTTTTTCAGTGCTCAAATATGTCATATTCCACAAAAGCCCATGCTGGCAGAGATTATTAGGAAGAGCTAGGGGTGCTCCTGACTGGGCTGGATGAACCACTTTTCAAATGGCCTCACTTGCTTTTGCAGACAGAGAGTTTCCAGTTGTGCAAGGAACAATTTTGGCACGTGTCACTTCTGTCTTCCTTTCTCTGGACATCCAATCTATGTGGGTCTCTAGAACACAGCAAGGGAAGCACACCTCCTGCCCTTCCAAATGCTTTGAAATTTTCTTTTGATTTGAGATACATCATTTGATGGTGGGAAATTTTCACCAGTGAAGCTGGATCTACTTTAGCCTCAGTTCTACTGATGTTTTAGGTGTTTTAAATCACATTTGCTCTGTAAGGGCTGTGGCTTCAGTGAAATAAACCAACCCTGGAAGAGACTGTGTTTGCCTGTGCACACCACTGGAACTGAAGTGGCCATGATGTGTTTGAGTTCTAAGCTGTCATGTTACTTCCTGCCTTTTGTTTCCAGGAAATGTGACCATTGTATAATGTTGATCTACACTATACATTCCTTGTTCCAATTTAACCTCCTGAAATCACAGCCCAGGCAAACATTATTATTTGTCAACGCCCAGTTTTGTAGAGATCTGGTATGGGAGTCCAAGCAATTAGGATACACTTTAATGAAGGATCCATCTTCCCTTTGATCTTGAGTGATACTTTCTTCTCATGCTTAGATTCACGTCAGGCCTTACATGTGCTAATACTGTAAATGTATTTTCTTCTTTTAATCTTCTGTGATCAACAGAATTGGTCTTTTCCTCATAAATCTATCCATATCACTGTTAAATCTCTCCTACCAGGCCTGCTTATTTTTGGCCTCTATCAGAATGAGGAATAAGCGGTACATTCTGTGTTGTATCCTGAATTCCTGAAATCCCATCGAGTCTTGTGGTCAGCTGGTTCCTTTTCTTAAGCAGAGACCTCCCTCTTACTTGCCTTAGTCTCTTCATCCAATTTCTACTTGTAGTCTTGAAAATTGAAAAGATTCATTTATGCATTAGAAATATATTTAATAACTCAAAAGAATGACTGCCTTAGTCACAACCTAATTATGACTGGTGTGGTGTGAATGCCTGGTTCATTTCAGCAATGATGTGTGCATTAAATGTTCTCTAATTTAAATTAGGTCTGTTATGCAAAATAGTCTAAGGCATATTGTTTTCACCATCCAGAGTTTTCTGTAGTGGTTAAACAACAAATACCCTATAACATGCCTGGATTGGTGTTTTTATATTTTAATGCAGTAATTGAAAAAGCAGTTGTTAAATCTATGTTTCTGTGGTTAAGATTTGTGACACCCTGTAACTTTCAGTCTAATTGCATACCTGTTACTCACCAACCATTTTACCACATTGCTTGAGTCCATAATGTTCATCTCCAATACTAAATTCATTGGCAGCCTCTTTAATTAAGTGATGTCTCCCTCCAGCCTAATTTGCTTTTGAAAACCTCCTTGCTACTTCTGTTGAGAACTTTCAGCTTATGCAATCAGTTGTAATTACCAGGTAGATGTTGCTTATCAGAATGAAGGCCTCACCTCTAACCCAGGGTAGAAGGTGACACCTGACATTGGACACAGCCTAGTTAGTAAGTAATCAACCACTAAACCTTTGAGTTTTGTCATCTCTTTAATGCCTCTGAGTTCAGCTGGCACAGCAGAAGGAGGGACATTTGGCATTTGATCAACCACCTCCACCTACACTGGCATATGCTTGTTATAGACTGGCAGTATTCAGATCTCATGTGAGGACTACTTCAACACCTTTCAGGTCACTGTGAGTCTCTCCTTTGACTGTGCACAAGGTTCATACCTTCATCTGCTCTGGGTCAGAATTGCCCTTGTTGAACACAAGACAAATAGAACATTCTTATATTATTATGAATAAAGATGCTGCTTTAGTTTGTTATAAGAAAGGGTTTCTTTCAGTCATAAGGTGTCTTCAGTCTTTGAAATGTTGGAATGAGCTATTATTGCCTGACTGGTGATTTTGTGAAGAAACTTCTCTTTCCTCTTACTATGTTCCCAAATGTTTATAATTGGTTAATAAATTACACTAAAATTCCCTCTTCAAGAACCATCCTGTTTTCAAATATGAATAGATTAGCATCCTTAGTAGTTACTAGGTCACTAGATTGTTTTTAGTTGACTGCTATTAGTGAATTTGCGAAATGGTGAACAATCAATGAAATAAAACAATGTATGGAAAGAGAAGGAATGTAAGAATGCATTCTTGGTTTTAATCTTCCTGGGTTTGGTTTTGGGTTTTGTTTTTTGAAGTGAGTTCAGATCACACCATTTGATATGAGAAACCTAGTTTTGCTTGAATTTTTGTGCAAAGTTGTCACTTATCCTATGAAAGAATTTGGGGTAAAAAAAGGGACATGAAAATTATTTTTGTGTGAAAAGTCCATTAGTGTTTAATTTAAAAATGAATTTACAGAACCTACCTGGAACCTGTTGAATTAATTGAAACATCTCCCTACCATTGCAGATATCTCGAAGGCCTTAATCTTAACAGAAATTGGTCCAAAACGTGACCCTGCAACTTTGAAACTGTTCCTTGGTAACATTGAGAGGTTACTCAAGGCCCAAGCACATGGGTAAGATACTTCACAAAATATGTCTAACATTTGTGATGAAAAAGTAATTTGAAAAAGTAACTAGAAAAAAAACAAACAAACAAGAGCGGTGATCTCAACACATATATTGAAATCAAAAGCATTTTCTTCTTTATCTTACTGTGCCCCCTTCTCGTGGGGTGTAGGGTCCGTGTCATTGGGAGCTCGACCCTGGCTCTGTGCCACTTGGCATCTGGCGCTGCAGACGCCTATTACCAGTTTGGGTTGCACTGCTGGGACCTGGCAGCAGCGACTGTCATCATTAGAGAGGCAGGTGGCACTGTGATAGACACTTCAGGTGAGCATATCCTTGTTTTCATTGCCTCTTGGGGGACTGAGTGGCTACTTCAGGGCAAATTGTGTTACCTCAGTACACTCCTTCCCCTGTGGCTCTGTCCCATTTCTGGCAATATTCTGTAGAAACATCTGTACTCTCCACTCAACTCTGACTGGTTATTCAGGACACACTCATGCAATTCCAGCCTGAGGTTTCATCACATCAAAGGTCATCTGAGTCAAACTGTGACTTTGAGTAATTCCTTTGAAGCATCCTATTTCCAGTAAATATCTCCAGCCCAGGAGATTGGTAGATATGCTCAGACTCCAAACACATTTCAACAGAGACAACCTCCCAGAAAAGGAGGACTCTGAAGTACAAGTCTGAACATGTATAACTGAAAACTAGTCAGAGGGAGTAAAGGACAGCACAGTCTCCAGATTATTACTGTATTCATTTAGATAGTACATGTCTGAGGGTAATGGTTTACTGGTGACCAGTACCTGGATACTGTGAAAAGATCTGGTGGACTAAGAAGAAGGGTATACTGAATGAACTGATTTCTGTTCTACCCCTTCCTGTTGCTAAAAGGGACTATTGCATTTATTGTTGGATCCTGAACAAACCTAAGCATTCACTGCTTCTCTTGCTTACTTTGGCTCTGTATCTAGAATTTTCTAAATTAACTTTTTTTCTGGAGATTCTGGAGATTTCCAGATGGGAGTTGCTCCTACCCCAAAAGGAGCTGCATATGAAGTTGTTTCAGTGTTTTTGAAGCTGTCTAATTACAGCATGGCTTATATTTAAGACAATTCTCGTTAATCCTCTTGTCCTCAGGGGGACCTCTGGATCTTATGTCCTGCCGAGTGATTGCTGCGGGCACTAGAGAGATGGCCATGTTCATAGCTCAGGAAATACAAACTATTCACTACAAACGGGATGATGAAAACTAAATACCTGCAGCATGGAGTTTGCCCTCTGATCTGTGTAACTCTTGCAAGATGGGTGGCTTAAAGGGTACGTGATTTCAGCAGGATGCTTTCTGTGGAGATTTTCTGTGTCAAATATTTTTTATAAATTTATTACAATGTGGGAAGGCATAGGGAGATTTTTAAACCTCTAAGAATTGTGTTTCCTTTTTAATATGTATCTCTTTCAGCAGTATCTTTTTTATAAGATAGCGTATTTTACTGGTAGTAAATTAGTCTCAAAATTAAGTCGTAATTTCGTATCTGTTGGGCTGATATTTAGTCTTTTGTAACATGCAGCTAAAAATGGAACTTTATTTTTACAGATGCAGATCTCAGGTAAATGAGCTTTAGAACTGTAGTGAAGGACTAGTTAAGATGTGTGCCTATAATACCCTTGTTCTATGATACTTAAGAATGCAATAAAAATGACATTGTTGTTTCCTAACTACATCATAGCTATATATCCGTATATGTACATGTATGTATGTCTGTGTGTGTACACACGTATATATATACATCTATACATGTATATGCATGTATACACACACTCATGTGTGTATGTATATATATATATATATGGGTATCCTGGATGTTTACAGCAACTTCGAGAATGCATAGAAGAAAGCTAATATTGAAAGTAATTTTCAGGTAAAGAGTACAGGTTACTTAGGTGGTTCTGGTCAGGGCTATCCAAGTGGCAAATAGCAGAGCTGATCGTGGAAAATGTTTGATTATTTTACAAACTGTCCGGCTAGTTTTGTTTCCCTTCATCCCTCTGCATGGGGATAAACCATACTGTCCTACAGGCCTCTGTAAGATACTCAAACCTGTAAACACTTACTACCATAGAGTAATTATAGTTAAAACCAGCAATATTGAACTCAAACTGAGCTATTCACAGTATTAACTATGACACACAGTAGGAGGCCAGCAGAATAGAGCATAGTAACAAAGAGTTGTTGATTTTAAAGAAACTTTGAGCAGAACAGCAGGATTTGGCCCCTTACAGGCAAGTTATTAAAAATATGCACAGAGGATATGCTTGCAAAAAGTTGTAAATCACATGCCCTTCTTTCACAAAGTTGTAATTACACTTTTTGATGAGAAAAACCTGTAAAATCTGTTACGCAGATTTCCTAAATCCACAATTGTTCTCTATCCCTGTATCTAGCCAAGGTTATAATTTCTGTTTAGATTATGTTTAAATTATGAGCACAAGGAAAATACAAGTGTGTCCAGAAAAGCAGTTGATATAATATCACTTGTATTTTTTCTTCAAAAATTTAATCAAAAGGTATCTTTTTTTTGCAAGAGTGCAAATTAAATAAAGGAATGAGCCAAAAAAATTGGTTAAAAAGTTTAAACTTTTATACACTGCATGTGTAGACTTTGTAAATGTGTTCAAACATCTGCTTAGAACAAACTAAACAGTATTTTTTAAAAATAGCCTGTGTGTTTCTTGCAATGAAAAATGTTTTTCACTGAATATAACAAAAAAAATCTGTGTGAATTCTTGATGCTTCTTTTCACGAGAAATACAAGTATTGACTGTGTGAAGAATGTCCAAGCCCAGCTAAGCATTTAAGAGCTGATGGTTCTTACCAGAAAGCCAAGGCTTTCCATCACAGAGATGAATGTTTTCTCACTGCTCCATTTTACCCCCTCCATCTCTGTGCACCTCCTCCCCCTCCCCATTCGGAATGGAGATTGTAAGCCCTCTGGGGCAGGGACTATAGTACTTTGGCTCTGGGTTTTCACAGTGCTAATAGGATGAGATTCTGGTCCACAACTAGGCACTGAGGTGCTATAATAATACAAATAATAAATACTAATAGGCTCACTTGTCTCTTGTTCACTTTCCCCCCACTTTCTGAGCACAGAGGAGATCTGAGTGACAGATGAGGAGCTTGGTGCCACCACTCTGATTCCAGGGTGCTTAGCCTTGGCAGCCGTGGGAGCAGCTGGAGCTTTACTCGGGCTTGTGCCGTGATTGTAAGCCCTGTAAGGAAGCTTATGCTGGCAGGGAATCAAGTGTGGTGG
Source organism: Scytalopus superciliaris (assembly GCA_013400415.1). Taxonomy (NCBI): domain Eukaryota; kingdom Metazoa; phylum Chordata; class Aves; order Passeriformes; family Rhinocryptidae; genus Scytalopus; species Scytalopus superciliaris. Next base: position 313,235 of record VXBX01008415.1, on the reverse strand, counting down.
AAGCTCAGCCCCACCTCATCCGTTCCCCCTCTTCACCCCATCCCCCGTCACTGCTCTGGGAGAGGAGCAGCATGTGTGAGAAGCTGTTTCATGGCTCCGGCGAGGCTTCCCAGCAGCCCAGCCCTCTTGGACAAAGACAGCCTCTGACCCAGTTAGGGCTGGTGTACCTTGGCGTCCCAGAGCTCGGCAAAGCAGGGGAATCTGTGCCCATGCCAGCGATTTGTGAAGCTGGGAGCCCAGCACGGTGGGAAGGGAGAGGTGCAGAAACCCATTCACAAGCTCTCATTTGTGCGCAGGATGCACTATGGGATTTTATTTGGGCTGTAGTTCAAGTATGTTAAAGTGGCAGTGTGTGTGGGGAGCAACAGTCCTGTCTCCCCCACCCCCTCTGTCGCTTGTGTGCCAGGACAAACATTTCTGAACCCTGCCAGAGGACCAGATAAGTGAAGTGATCTGCCTGTAAATTACCCCAGTAAACAAAGAAAGGATTATTTTCCAGGCAGATCATTTTCCCAAGCCAATTCAGCCCCTGGCCACCAGGCACCATAGTGGGCAGCGAGGGGGCAAGCAGGACGGCTCCCTTCACACATGCTGCCACAGTATGCCAGCTCAGAGTTTGCATCCAAATGCAGCCTTAAAACTGTTTGACTACATATATTGACTGTAACAAATTGTCCTGCAGTTTGTCCTCCCTTCCTTCTTTCTTGGTAGCCAAACTAAGCTGCTCAGCATGCTCAGCAGCTCTCCCAGTGAGTGCAAGTATTCATTGCACGGTCAGTGCAGCACGTTAGCCAGAAACTTAAATGCCCCCAAATGCTTAAACATGTGGACTCTGGTCCCTGCCAGCTGTTGTAAAATGCTTTGACTGTTTCCCTCTACACACATTACGGAGTACATAATGGATCCAAGATGGATGAATATTTTCTCTGTGGACACAGGCACAAAGATGCCTGTGCTCTGAAAAGAGTGCTTCATCTGAAGGAAATCACCCTCAGCTACCTGGAGCCCTCCCAGTTCGTGTCTGCATCCCTCACCAGCAGAGAACATTTTATACCTCCAGCCTTGCTGGTCAGGTCTCAAATGGTGCTTTCTGGTAGAATAAAGAGTGAAAATAGCTGTAAACTCTAGGAAAATGGTCGGTGACTGATTCCTTTGCAGTGTGTCTTGTTGAGCTTGTCAGATTTTCCAGAACACGTGTCAGCATCTTTCATACATGCTCAAGGACTGATACTTTGATTATACTAAATAATCTCACAGTGTTAAAGAAATATGCATGTATTGGAGCACTTACCTAGGGGCCCACAGGCAGTGTTCTCCGTATTTCATCTACAATTTGGTTCCTGATGGCCGTGGCTTCAATTAAAGAAACAAAAATATCACCAGTAGCCATTCTGCTATTGGTATTAGAGCTATGTTCTTCCCTCTGCACGGCTGGATCTGTTTAATGTCTGAACGGGAGGTGTGCAAGAGGATCTCTGAATAATGAAGTAAGACTTAAGCCACTATACCAAATTAACACAGAGCACACCTTTTTCCTGGTAACTTCCTAGAGCTGCCAAGATTTTATATTTATTTTTCCTTTATAGTGGTAGGGAAACCATGTACAAAAGTGTGCTCTGCTGCAGTACTGTATCACCAACACTGAAAATGTAGAGAAGTCAGAATTAAGGTTCCTACAGCAGTTTCCATTGTGTACAGGATGTTAAAGTTAAGCCTGTCATTAAACATCTCCCCAGTACCAAGGAGTGCAACAAATCATTCACGAACAGCAGAAGGAGGAATTTCCATTTGCTTTTAATCCATGCACCAGGCATGACAATAGTGCTATTGGATACTGCATTTAATACACATGCTGTGTTCAAGTAGCAGAAGAACTAATTCTGTTCAAAAGAGGAATAAGTGTTGACACCAACCCTGGATTTCCATGGGTTTTGCTCCAGAAGTTTTAGTTTTAAAATGCATCACAATAGTGTGTTTGTGCTTCTGTCCTTTTGATCCCCTTATATTTCTACAGTGATTTTTAGAGTAAAATGGACTCAAAGTGTGACCTTTCTCATCACAGAATGGGAAGGTAAGTGTTTCACAACACTTAGCATTTCAGACAACAAATATTTTAATGACTCTGCTATTGTAAAATATAGTCATTACTATACATACATGTAGAAACTTAGAAATTTAATGCTGGTTTGCCCCTGCCTTGCACCTAGTGTAATCATTTGCTATTTGTAAAAGGGATGAGACATGCTATATTAATAGAATATTAGTATTTTACATTCACTTTTCAAATGTAGAAGTAAATATACAACATGCAGGGGCTCAGGAGTTTTTAATACACCATTTTCAATGTTGATAAGAAAATCACTTACCATTTACTGAAATTATTTTTTTTTCACTTGTACTGTATCCCTGCACTATTTCATCTACACATAAAACAGCAGTGACAGGAAGAATTAGTCTTAAAAGATGTAACCCGACTTCAAAAGAGATTAAGGCCACTTAATTACACCGGGGTAGCTCCCACTGACTTGCTACTCTGTAGTAAATCTGAACCTAAGTGTACATCTGGAAACAAACAACAAGACATCAAAGTCTTTCTAATTCATATAGGCCTTCTAATAATTAATATAATTTTTTCTTATCCATAGTTTTTTCTAGTATATCCTTCTGCAACTATTATATCAGAAGCTAAGAATAATTACTTTTGCATATTTTATAAAGTCGAAGGAAATATGGACTTTACATCTGATAACCTACTATCAATCAAGAAACCAAAGACCTTATTAATTCCTCATGTAAGCACGTGCAATTTCAATGAAAGCTCTCCATCCACTGGTATCAGTTGAATTTAAGCTCTTCTCCATCACACAGAGATTTCATCATGAAAGCATAATTTAAAAATGCAAAGATGTCCATGTTGCATTCTCGCTTATCTTCTGCAATCTTATACTCTGTCCTTTGGAAACTATAATATTTTAGTTTACCATATACAGATTAAAGAGTTTCTCATTGTTTTCTCGTGAATGCTAGAAATTAATGGTCACAGAAATCAATAGACTAGTGTGTAAATCAGAAAAAAATCTCAAGTATTGTGAAGCTTTCATTTTTAGGTACAAATACATATTACCATATTTTTATAATAATAGTAAAAGAAAGAAAGTCTCTGTTGTTCTATCTGTAAATAACTTTCACATTGTACACACCTCTCTGTTTAAGCAAGTTCTGTGAGCACATGAGCTTTAATCAAGCTATTTCTGTTCTCCGTTCTCCAGTTTCTGAAGAAGAGACTGAGAAGTAGTAAATCCACTCAGGGGCAGGATAATCAAACTGCACACCCCAAAAGGATGTGCTGGTGGGATAAATATATGTATTAGCCATAGAAGAGGAGAATTTCATTAAAATCTGCAAATTGTGCACAGTTCCTTCCTTCCCACTGACAGAATGTCAAACCCCAGAGTTTCATTATTGTTATGCTCCTTTGAATTCCACTTCCCATTTACTCCTGCAAACCAGACCACTTGTCCTGACGGCCAGACTCACAAAGTCAGTCAGGACCCTGAGTACATACCCAGGAGTTTTGCTGACCACATACAAGAGACAAGCTGATATGATCACTTTTGAAGGAAGATCTGGAAAAGGCCACAATTAGGCTTCTCCCCATGGGACTTCTCTGAAGATGAAGCTCTCCCTCTTGAACCAGACACGTACAAGCCCGTGGCACCTGATGGGGTACACCTACAAGTGCAGTGGGAACTGGCTGATGCCAATGTGATACTCCTTTTGATTGTCTTTTAAATGTTATTGTGATCTGAGGGGGTTCCTAAGCATTGGAAGAAGGCAAATGTCACTTGTCTTCGAGGAGGGCAAGAAGAAGGGCCCTGGGATCAACAGGCCAGTCAACCTCACCCCAGTCCCTGGGAACATGACAGAGCAAATAATCCTGGAAACCACTTCAAATCACATAAGGGACAAGAATGTGACTGGGAATAGTCAGCACGAATTTATGAAAGGGAAATCATGCTTAACTGGCCTGATAGCCCTCTACAGTGTGATGGCTGGCTTGGTGATGAGATGAGCACAGTTGATGTTTACCTGGACTTCAGTTAGGCTTTCAGCAATGTCTCCCATAACATTCTCATAGACAAAATGATAAGGTACAGGCAAGATAAGTGGACAATGGACTAGGTTGGAAATTGCCAGAACGTCTGGGCCCAGAGGATTGGGATCAGTAGCACGAAGTCCAGCAAAAACAAGTATATTGGGTTTGTGTGGCAAGGTTTTGGTAGCAAGGGGGGCTACAGGAGTGGCTTCTCTGAGAAGCTGCCAGAAGTTTCCATGTTTGACAGAGACAATGCCAGCTGGCTCCAGGACAGACCTGCCACTGTCCAAGGCTGAGCCCATCAGCAAGGTGTATGGGAAGGTGTTTTTAAGATTTGTTTTACTTCTCATTATGATACTCTGATTTGATTGGTAATAAATTCAATTAATTTCCCCAAGTCCAATCTCTTTTGCCTGTGCTGACAACTGGTGAGCAATCTCTCCCTGCCCGTATCTCAACTCATGAGCCTTTCAGTAAATTTTCCCTCCCATGTCCAGCTGAGGAAGGGAGTGATAGAATGGCTTTGGTGGATACCTGACATCCAGCCAAGGTCAAACAACCACAGCTAGGCCCCAGTGGAATATCTCAAAGGCTGATGCTGTGTCGAGTACTGATTAACCTCTTTATTAATGGCCTAGATGATGGAACAGAGTACACCCTCAGCAAGTTTGTAGATGATATAAAACTGGAAGGAGTGGTTGATATATCAAATAGTTGTGCTGCCATCCAGAGGGACCTTGACAGGTTGAAGAAATGGTCAAACCAGAATTTTATGAAGTTCAATGTGAAGTAGAGCAAAACCTAAGATTCTCAAATAATGTAACACAAATTTTCTAAAGAATGCTTAACTAGCAGAGGCCTGTCTGGGAGGTCAGTGAAATCCTGGGGGAATGCTGAGAGAGACTTTCTGAAAGATAAGGCAGGCTCCCAGATAAGCCATTGTCCTGTATGCCTGGCTGTAGTTTGTGTGTATTCCCTGGCTTGTCTGAGGTCTGCTTTGTGTTACCCTTTGCCCTCTCTATATCTCTTGGTCCATTCCCTTCCCCTGATTCTCTTGCAACATCTCATCTTGGGACCAGCAGGAACCAGCAAAAGTCAAAAGTTCGTGATGATGAGGAGAAGAAATAAGATAAAGTAACAGGAACCCCCACCATAATATTCCTCAAAAGAGTGACCACACCTCTGACTCCGCCTGAACTCCACCTACTATGAATATTATAATTGTGTGTTGAATATTTATGTAGAAATGTTGTAATCCCTCACAGAAATTGTATAAATACCCTGATTTTACACTGACTACTTTGGAACTCTTTTGTACGACGCTAGTCGGAGTTCCCCAACGTTGCCTTAATAAATACCTCGCTGTATAAAGACACAAAATTGTCTTTGTGCAGTCTTATACGCCTTTTGGGGCATGAATTCTCGGAATCAAGTGAACACAAACATATGGGGAGGAACAACCCCATGCATTAGTACTGCACACTTCAGGAGCTGATAGGATGGAAAGCAGCAAAAGAACCTGGGGGTCTTGCTGAACAGAAAGTTGACCATGAGCCAGCAATACACCCTTGTTGTAAAGGAACCTTACAGCTTCCTGGGCTGCACTGGGAGAAATGTTCCCTACAGGTTAAAGAGGGTGTTCCTCTCCCTCTGCTTAGCCTTGGTGAGGCCACCCCCGAATTGCTGGGTCCAGTTCTGGACTCCCCAGTACAAGAGAGAGAGAGAGATGGGCATACTGGAGCAAACCCAGCAAAGGGCCCCAAAGATGATTAAGAGCTTGGAGCATCTGACACGGGAGGAGAGGCTCAGAGAGCTGGGATTGTGTAGCCTTGAGCAGAGAAGGCTCCGGAGGATTTTATCCAAATACACAAATACCAGGCAGAAGAAGTAAAGAAGATAGAGCCAGACTCTTCTCAGTGGTGTCCAGTGATAGAACAAAATCCACTACAAGAACTTTGTTTAAACCTAAGAAAAAGTTTGTTTGTTTTTTATCTCAGGGGTGACTGAGCACTGGCACAGGTTGCCCTGAGAGGCTATGGAGTCTTCATTCTTGGAGTTATCCAGAACCCTACTGGTCATGGCCCTGAGCAACCTGCTCTAGTTGATTATGCTTTGAGCACGTAGGTTGGACTAGGCAACCCCCAGAGCTGCCTTCCAACCTCTGCAATCCCTCCTCAGTGGCTGTTACAGATGTTTGACAACATCTTTTCCAAGACACAAAGGAAAAAGATCAGCCCCATCAATGTAAAGATATTAGCAATAAACAACTTTCCCCTGGGATGCCTGGAGATCTAAGCTGATCTTTATTGTTTTAAATCTTAAGAAGAACAAACTGGACAATGTGTTGTGGGTAGCATCAGCCTGTAACAAAAAAAAATGGAAAACTCTTCTTTGCAATGCAGTGTGACAGTAATGTGATGAGCAGTAACTGCCATTTCAAGTCTGTATTGAAAAACAAAGGTACTCAGTAAATCTTAGAAAGCTGATTTACTTCTGTGCTCCTTTAAAGTCTCACTTTAGGTTTACCTTAGGTACATCTATACCTTGAACAAAGCAGAATACTAAAAATAAGCCAAATTGCCCCCTGGACCAGTATCATTCCTACTGACAAATCATAAGCCTTTATTATCTTTCTGCTACCTTAAAAAATAAAATAGATTGTTTTAAACAGTTCCAGTTCTGTTCATACATCAAGAACAGAGCTCGCTCTTAACACAGAGCCACCTGCTGACAGCCAAGTATATTCATTTCACATTGAATTTGAATTTCTGTCTTCATTTTCAAGAAAACAACAGTTCTTGGAAATTTTTTCCTATCTCTGTATCAAAGGGCTTTCAGGAAAAGAAGTTTAAAAGTAGGTCATTAAAAACAAACATAGCTATGAAGAAAGCCTCTTGAATCTTTAAACATTTGCAAGTCCACACAGACACTACATGTAATATTTGAGAGAGATGTTTTTTGGCAGTTACCAGGATGTTTAGATTTTAATTTTAGAGGGGGGTAGATTTCTGTTTGTCCCAATTCTGTTCAATAGTGAAATGAGCTGCCAAAGCCAGAAAGCAAACAGCACGGTGTGATACAGCATATCTCTGTGACCTGTGTCTGGACCAAGAATGCCTCTGGAGGACATATTCAAACTGGCCTGTTTTCAGGCCTACTGTTCAGTCTGCTCTGTCTCATGTACCTGGAGGCGTTTCAGATGCCATCACCTGTGAAGGCCTGAGAGGTCATGAAGAACACCTATATTGGATTCCTTTTCAAAGCAAACAGCCAGTGCATGTTCTGGTGTGTTAGGTGTCAAGTACATATGATGAGTTAAGGCCATGAAAAACAGAATGCTGCAAATTCTGATGAATATGTTTGTTTATTTCTGCTTGGAGTTGTAGGAAGAAATGAGAGGGGTGCATAGACAAGATCCTTCAGTCTGTTTATTTCCTTCTCAGGGCTGTAGGGAAGCAGCCTCCCAAAACCAGATGCAGTTATTGATCTGGCAATATTTGATCCCTTTCTGCTCTAGTTGTCCTGAAATGTTTCTGGTGTGACTAGCAGGCAGCTGCTGCCTGGGGCTGCACCAGACTGTCTTGCCATCCCTCACCACCCTGCAGCTCATGGATTGTGGAACTATAACTTGCCCTCACCGGAGTTCTGCCCATACACAGAAAACAACCTCTCTTGGAGGCTCACTCAGCCAGCCCGGCTTGCCAACAGGGGGCAGCTCTACATTGGGATGTGTTTCTGTGCCCATGCCCCCAGACCCACGCCTCTGTGATGCCTGTTTTGTGAACACTGGGCATGCTGGAGCTCCCCCATCCATCCCAGAGAGCCAGCCAGAGTGAGCAACAGACTCTCTCTACACCTCTGGCATTGCTGATGTGCTGCAATGCAGAAGCACAAGAGCAGCACTTTAAAACCTTGCCCTGCAGCTCTCCTTGAGCTACGTGAGAGGCAAATTTTGATCATGCATCGCTTTGGTTAATGCTTGTCAAGCAACACATAGTCACTGCACACTTAATGCTTCTGTGCTTTTAAGAGTATGTGTGTTAAGAGGGAAAGTCTAAGCACATAATCTAAGAGAGTAAAGATTCACTCCAAGGGATCACGGGTCTATACATACACATTGTAAAAAGCAAAATGGACATCTGACAATGGTAGGGAGGAGCCAGCATCACAGAAAGGAATGTGCTATGCAAAAAAGCCTATTAGGTATGAATATAGTTAATATGTGGAAGCAGGGTAAAGTGTTTCAGTGATATCTGTGGAAATAACAGGAATCAATCTCTACAAGACTGTCCCAGGAACAGCATCAAGATTTAGACCAAAATGTCAGATTGGCCTAATAAAGTGTGTCTCAAAGCAGAAGCAAGTCGGCAGTGTCTGGCAGACCTCAGCAGGGATGACCGAAGCCTTCACAGGCCCTGCAGCCAAGAGCCTTTGAGAATCCACTCTGAGCAGATCCAAGCTCCCATGTCTGCACTCAGCCCAAACATAGCTTGCTCCAAGGACCACTTCCAGAGGATGCAGCTCAGAATCAGGATTAATTAGGTTGGAAAAGACCTCTGAAATCATCAAGTCCACTAAGTGCCACATCCAGTCTCTTCTTAAACACCCCCAGGGACTGTGACTCCACCACCTCTCTTGGGCAGCCCAGTCCAATGCCCAGTGACTCTTTCTGTGAAGAACAGAAGGCAGACAGAGGACACATTTCAGCCATATCCTTCATCTCTATGTTTTCCCTAAAAATTGAACTTAATTGCCATGAAACTCACACAGTTAAAAGAGACTGACCTTTTACCTTGGATATGCAGTATATTGTGCACATAAAAGTATAGCTTGATCTCTCCTCTAGTAATTCCCAAGAGTGACTACATCAGCATTACTTTCTTCTTTCAATAAAAACAAACGAAAAAACCCAACACGAAAACATTCTAAAATGATGAGTAGGCCAAAGTTTAGCTGAGAATGTTGTTGAGGCCCAGACCTTGGCTGAGCGCCCATCAAAATCAATAGAAGTCTTTCTATTTACTTAATGGGTTTTGACTGAGCTCTGAGTGAAGGGGGGGTTGGGGGTGGCAGAATCTGTGCTGATTACCCACTAACAAAGAAGTGTTTGAAATAATCTGCTGCCATCTGTCTTTGTTTTGCTAACCCACTCAGCTGGGTCTGAGCAGAAAATCCATCCGTTGAATAGAGAATTAATTATTGAAAGAACGATCCCTCTGCATTTCTCACCTTCTGTGAGATATACCCCCATCTGCCATGTGGGATATTTCCTTGCATGATTGTAACAAACCACCCTGACATTGAGAGCCTACAGCTGTTACATACATATGTATATCATGCAAGTTATAAAAATAAGTAGATTTCTTCAGCCTCAGAGAGCTGCTATAAGATTTCTGTTCCACCTGATAAAAAGAGAAAGGCTCAAATGTGATCATGAGATAAGGCTGGCAGCTCCAAATCCTCCTCAGCCTGTTTCATAGTAATGAAGAGCATAATTTCTCAAGCATCATCCAGATTTAGTATTAATCCTCCAGCAGCACCGTAAGTGAAAGGGTATAGTAACTTAGGGATCGGAAGTGTTGTCATCCACACCGATTGGGCTTGTCAGACATAATATCCAGTGGTCAGAATCAAACCCAGCACAGCCAGTCTGAGGGGTGGACAGGCCAGGTGGCAGCTACATGGGCTGGGGCCAGTGGGGAAGGCACAAACAGGTATCTGAGGTCGTGAGGTGGGAGATGGCAAGGACTTCAGAGCTGAGGTGGCTGGGGGCAGGAAGCTGCAGGTGAACAGTGGTAGAAGTGAGAATCAAAGAGGGAGGCCCAGTGGTTCAGATCTGAAAGCTCTCAACCTTGCAACATAGAACCATCCTCCTCCTTCTGCAGCCTGACCCACCTACAGGCAGTGAGTGCTGGGGTGCACCACAAACCAGCTCCATGGCTAAGAACTGCTCCTTTCCTAACAGCTTATAAAAGACAGCTACACACACATGAAACCAGTCACAGTGTAAAAACAAACAAACAAACAAACAAGCAAACAAACAAACAAACAAAACCAAAAACCAAGACCAGTTAGAGTCTGAGGGTGACTGGCTATTTTGCAGGGATGGCTACAGAGGCAAGCCAGCTCTGGTCAGAAGGCATTTAGACCCTAAGGCAGGTTTAGACTCCAAACTGCAGCTTACAGTCACTTGACTTTGACAGCTCTTGCAGCTTGCCAAGAGCCTTTTTACCCAGAAAGCAAAGTATCTGAGCAGAATCTAAAAGCAGTAAGTCATAGCAATATTTTTCTCAGTCTGTTTCGATCTGTGATCCTTAAAAATTTCCTAGTGGAGCTGCTTTGGATATTTCACATGCACACAGATTACTGTGTAGCATCTGTGAGTCTAGTTCCTCTTTGTGTATCCCTTAAAGATGACTGATCAAACTCAGAGATCTACACACCTCAGGCAGAAACACACGGATTGAAATGCAGTGGGACCGGCAGGAAAGTCACCCTTGAGGCTGTCTGTATATTATTGCCTAAGTCTTTATGTTTTGGGCAAAACCAAAGTACAATAATTGTTATTTTTAATTAAACCTTGAAAGGATTCCATATAAGACATAAACTAGAGATATTTTTTGTCCAAGAAGGTTTTTAAAATGTAGTTTTTTAATTAATTAGTGCAGCTATGGTGGAAGCGTGAGCCCACGTGTCAGTCTGAGGCTTAGTAGCTCTGGAATGTTGCCTGGGGTCTGAAGTTCTTCAAGCTCAGTTATAAAAATCATAACATTGCTGTGCAGCTATGGGACAATTTCACATTGATAGCCTCGTTTTGTGGTGAAAAGCCTCATAAAAGAAAATTCTAATGCTTATAAAATAAAAATTCATATTTCTTCTTGAATATTTTTCCTTCCTGTAGGGAGTACCACTAAGCCAATAATAAGCTGTAAAGATATTAGAAACAAAGCAAAACAAAACAAACAAGAAAGAGTGATATAGTTTTATTTGGCTATATTTTTGAAGTTGCAGCTTTTGAAATGTAAAATAAAATAGTTCAGATTATCCTTGGCGTGATCAGAATAAATAAATATTAAGTTTCCAGTACATTATCTTCAGTAATGAACCTCATGGGCAACATTTCTGCTTTTCAGTAAGTCAGCTTTCAGCTACATGCTGCCCACAAATACTTGCAATATACATTCACACATACGGTGTGGAAAAGGGGGTGAAGCCTGACCTTCTGATTTTAATATCCCATCTAGCTATAAAGCATCTACATTTAAATTTGTGTTCAAAGTATCTCACCCCACTGGGACACTTTTGGCAGAGTAATTTTTCCTGTGAGTACAGCATTTGCCCACCCACCAGCCCTGTCTTGATCTTACTGTTAAAATCGTTGAAAACCAAAAAGAACAAAACAAAAGAAAATACCCACCCATGAAATCTCATAATAGAGAATATTTGGGGTTTGGTGAATTTTTTTTCTGGGCCAGATTATTCACTGCAGCAAAAGGTTAGTCTTTAGTTCAAACAGGGCTTTCAGCATTGGAATCTTTGCTAGCCACAGAATCATTTATCATCAATTACAGAGGACTTTAATCAGTACCAAAAAACGTTCCCAAGCTTCTTCTGCACAGCCTTGCAGAGCAGCGAGATCACCTTTAGGAGGAGCCTCATCCCCTCCAGTACAGTAGACAAAAACACTCGGTGGTTCCTGCAAAGATATTAGATATTATAAGATTCTGAAAAAAATGGGGAAAAAACCCCCAGAAAACAACCTCATGAGATCTTTTACTCCACAGTCTTTTCTTAAAATAACAGCTGTATCCTAGCCTCCTGTGATGAATGCATGTCTAATTTGCTCCTAAAAACTTTCAGTGAAGGTGCAGTGAGGGTTAACACCAATATTACGGATGAGCAACAAATTCTTTAACATAAACAGCCTGACAGAAATAAAACAGAATGAGAAGCAGTGGAGATAGAAATCTGCTGAGTAGTAAAAGCAGTTTGGAAGCAAATATTATTTTGAAGACTCAGTGAAGAAGAGAAAGGTGGTTATTTATTTAAGGGATAAGAAGTAATTAAATTTATTTAGGAGTGGGCACAAGAGTGGTTCTAACAGAAATTAGGATCAGACTCAAACAAAAACAGGAAAGGGCAGAAAGCTGAAGAAAGGGCTAGCTTTTGCACATCTAAGCCAAGCCTTCTATTCTGTTACCTTTGTTGTTAACACTGCTTTAAGTACGTCTGTTCACTTCTTGCACTCCCCTCTTAGGTCAAAGAAGGGAAGGTAGAAATACATTTTATTCAGCATTAATCTTGTTCACGTAATTTGTCAGAGAAATAGAAGGAATGTCCAAATTGATCCTTAGCGTCCTGACTTGTCCTTTGTGTCATTTGACCAACTGGCCCAAAGCAATGGCTGTGTCTAACTGACTTCACATCTTCAGTCAGCAATTGATCCCAGCTCCTAACACCAGCCACCTTAGAGGTGTAATGTTTCTTAATGGATGACTTAATGCTCATTTCCTAGGGGGTAAGCCTCTGCAGGCATAAAGAAAATGCTATTCCATTCTTCTTTACAGAGTTCTCTAAAATTGTTGAAGCCCATTATTCATATCTACACCCAGTCTTCCCATTTCCCAAGCTACACAGCAGATATACCATGTTTTTTGGCATGTCTGATCATTCCCACTTGCCTCTGAGTTTGTTCCAATCTGTCAGTTTTTTCGTGAAGGGGAATACGGAAAACCTGGCCTGATATTTCATGCTCACCAATGTGAAGTTACAAACAAAACTGCTTCCAGTGACTCCTCCTCCTCCTTGTTAAACATGCTATGTGCAGACTTTTGTTCATAGCAATATGACCCCTGTGAGGAGTGACAAGCAAACTTGTTTAACCTGAACACCAGTGGAAATGTAACATGTATGGAGGCAGTCACTGCACTCAGCAAAGGGACAGTGAGACAACAGTTTAGCAAGAGGGATTAAGACAGTTGCTTATTTAACTCCACCTCTAGTGTTCACTCCCTTCAACATCAGCCACGTACTTTGTCCCCTGCATGATTAATGTTTTCAGTGATGACTGAAGCAGATGTTGCTATGTATTCTGGCTTCCTCACCTCAACCTACTGTACATTTTCTTTCTCTGTAAGAGTGGAATAATTCTGCCTCTTACAGCTATTGTCCTTATACTGAATGTTATCTTGTCACATCTGGTTTTTCTGAGATTTTGTTTTATTCCTCTGGCCTGCCAGATTTGGCTGATGTTACTGTTTTTTACTCTTCCTCAGTAGGTTCTGTACCCATTCCATCCATATGTTGTCCTGCTGCTGTTCAAAGACACTTCTTTGCTGAGATGCCCAGCTCCTAAGTCAGTTATTTTACCCATCTGACGATTTCACTTGCTCAGGAGAAAAAAGAAAAAAAAAAGAAAAAAAAAGAAAAATTTAAAA